>SCDZ01000486.1:0-53401 GCA_004143845.1 Drosophila lacertosa | reverse complement strand
TTTTTTTTGAAATTTCACCAGGGGGGAGTACAGTGTTTTTTCCGAAAAAAGTCAAAAAAAATTAAAATCAAAAAATTGCGAAAGTTTTAGATGTAGAATGAAGAAAGAGGACAAACCATGATCAAAATGGTATCAAGTATGAAAATCGGTTCAGGTTTGGCAAAGTTATTGGAGTTTGAAGTCCGGGAAGAGTACTTTATATGGATTTGGGAAGATTACATATCTTTTTTTTTCTCAAATTTCGCATGATTTCTGACAAAAAAATTGACCCCCTCAAAAATACTTTTAAAGTGGATTTTTATACTAATATTAATACCCGCTATCGATTAAAAATAAAATCGGAGGATTCTAAATTTTTCAAAAAATTTTTTTTTGAAATTTCACCAGGGGGGAGTACAGTGTTTTTTCCGAAAAAAGTCAAAAAAAATTAAAATCAAAAAATTGAGAAAGTTTTAGATGTAGAATGAAGAAAGAGGATAAACCATGATCAAAATGGTATCAAACATGAAAATCGGTTCAGTTTTGGCAAAGTTATTGGAGTATCCGAGAGGAGTATTTAATATGGATTAATATTAAGTATATTAAATATGGGTGGCGACTTTTTAGGAATTTTCCCGGAGCATTGAATAAAGCGAGAGGAAGCTTTTAAAAACTAACTAGAATAAAAAGCACAAGCGCTGATAGTTTTTCACAATTTTCCACAGTTTTCCGCAGTTAAGTGCTGTTCCGGCAAAAAACAAGACACGTTTTCTGGACGTCTTTGTTTTACTGGATAAGTGTGTGTGTGTGTGTGCTTGGGTGTGTGTGTGTGTGTGTGTTGGAGTGGATAACCAAGCGGCGCTCGATGAGAGGAAATTAAATCTCTACTTGGCTCAACGTCACTGCCAGCAAATATTGACACAATTTGTCGATTGACAACTGCGGCTGGCTATAGGTGGTTGTTGGTGGCGGTGCCGTTGTTTCTGTTCGTGGTGGTGGTGCCACATTGACAGACAACGGCTGAGAGCTTTCGGGCTGAGGGCCGATTTGGGCTGAGGTGGGTTGACGCAGTTGTTTGCTCGTGTAAACATTAGCAAACCAACTGGCAAACAAGCAAACAGATTGAAAACAAATAAATAAAATTGCTTGTCGGCCCAGCAGGCAAACTCCACATCAGTTTCTCGACCACCTCCTCCTCGTCCTTTCGACGTTCCCTAATTTCACATACTCATCTATAATGCAAGTGACGCCGCAGCGGCCGAATGGCCAAAAACAATTGGCAAGCATTTTCGCAGTTTGGCTTCACGTGGCCAACATTCATTTATCATTTATCATTTTCAGCATTTGGCCGATCAAATTTCAATACCCTGTTTGTCAGCCGAAGTGCCGAAATGTTGAAGCTCTCCGTCGAACGACAAACATTATCATTCATGGCCTTAAAGTGGGCTGACTGCTTTTTAATAACCTTTTGCGCCTGGCTAAACAAGGGCTTATTGATTTTTGGACCCTTTCCTTTCCATATTACATCTTCATAATTCTTAAAGCCAAAACTTTTTTTCGCCCACAACATAATCAAAAAAGGCTTTTTCCGACCCTTTTTTTTCTGCACTACTTAAAAAGTAAACAGCATTTGCGAATTGTGCTGTTAAGTTTTTTATTTGTTTTCCCCGTCTACAACGAAGACGAAACCCACTTGAGCTGAAATTAACACAATTTGCGAATTCGCAGAAAAGATTTTCTTTTGTTAAGCTAGTTTTGGGATTACAAATTGCATAAATCAAGGTAAGATAAATATTTCATTGGAAAAACCTTGTTTAGTATGATTGATTAAATTTTGTAAGTTACTTTTGAAAAATCAACCTTTAAAGTTTCTCCCCTTCTGGGTTTATTAGTTAGCTTTTATGATCTATTGTACTGATAAGGTTTAAATGCATAGCAAAAGTTAACAAGTTGCTTATCATATCTTGGCTGTAATGAAATTCTAAATTCAACTAAAAAAATAAAAGTCAATAAAATTTTTAAAATTTGTTAAGCTTTTATTTAATTAATTTATTTAATTGTACTTTAGCTGCGACTGAAGGTGGACAACAGGTGGCTAAGTATTGGTCAAATAGAGTTCTGGACCTCGGTCAACATTCAGTTAACTGTTGTTAAAACAATATATTTCCTCCAACTGTGGTTCGTCCTTGCAGAATTTCCGTTTAAAGGTCAAGCCATGAAGACAACGCACAAATAGGCAACACGCGCTTGCTTAAGGCCGGATGCCTATGAAATGACACAGGTTGTGCTCAATTGAATCAAGACGCTAACTGATTTAAGTTGAGAACGGAATTTCATAAAGGAAAATTGGTTTGGTTAACATTGTTTTCTGTTTTAAGTAAAGGTGGAGAGAGTTGGTGGATAAAGTAGCTTTAAACATATTTAAGATTCATTCATTCATATCCAATATAAATATTATTTACTTTCTGATCTGTTGCCAACTTTAATATATGTATGTACACAGTATCTATGAGTCAGGCACAATCTAGTTCACATACACATCTTCACCTGGCCACCTTTGAAGAGCAAATGCCAATTAATTTCGCTTATTAGACTGCCCACTTGTGTCCGCTTCTCCGAAACTCATTTATCGCACAATTCCCGATAAGTCTATTGGGATTCCTTTCTGTAAAGATAAGCGTAATTTATACGGCACCCTTTCAATTTCGTCTCTTGTCAATCATGGCTTATCATATCGCCCACCCAGCTGATAAGTTGGCTATAAAAGCACACGCGTTCACTCAACCAGTTAGTTAGTTCTACGAAAATGTTGTGGCATCAGTTGGTAGCGTGTGCGATTCTTGGCCTGGCGCTGACCCAGCTCCAATTGGCCAGCAGTCAGCAGTCGAATGGCGTTGTGGCCAACAACTCGAGCTGCCCGACCAACTTCACCGAGGTGGGCGACAAGTGTCTGTTGGCCGTGACCACCTGGTTCAACTGGTACGAGGCGGATCGCAATTGTCGCTCCAAGGGCGCCAATTTGCTCAGTCTGCAGAACGATGCTCAGCTGCAGCTGATCAACAAATGGCTGATCGCCACTGAACCCTACGCCGGACAACTTTGGACGTCGGGCAACACTCTGGGCGCCCAGAAGGGCGTCTATTTCTGGCAGAGCACCGGCGAACAGGCACGCTATCTGCCCTGGGCGACGGGCCAGCCGAGTCCTACGAAAGGCGACACTCTGATCCTGACCGGCGTTTTTGGCTCGACGAGCTACAGCAACTATCGCCTGGCCAACCAGAACAGCTCCGATTGGGCCGGCTCCATTTGCGAACAGAAGCTCCAGAAGTACAATACACGCATTTGCCTCAAACCCGAAGCCGTCGAAATGACTCAGGTGCCGGCGAAATGAAAAATAAAAGAAAAAACATAAACAACCAGCATTTTTCTCCCATTTTGTATTTTGTGGAAGTGAATGAGGCACACGTCCACATGAGGAAGCTCATAAACTGTTTGAATCCGATTACTTATATTATTTACGCTTCATATTAAAAAATTTAGTGGGGAAAAAAATGTAATTTAAGCACTTGTGAAAATGCGGAAAAGCCCTTTGTAAATGCTAGAGAAAAGTTTGAATTAATATATGATATGATGAGCAGCTAACAATTTAAATAAGTTATAATGATGTATTAACTTTCATGCTTTAGCTGCGGAATTTTTATTATTTGATGTTATATGCGAAATTGCTTTTGCTATGAGAGAGCATATAAAAAAGCTAAACACCATAAAGCATATTCATATATCGTATAATCTCCTGCCCGTATGTCTATCCCTTTGTCGATCTCAGAGACTATAAAAGTTAGATACTTCAAATTTGGAATTCAGTTACAAACTTCTGGCTATTAGACATTGTTCGAGCGTGCAGCAACAACTAGATTGACTTGCTATACATAAATACATACATACATAGATATAACTCTATCCCTTTCCCTCTCTCGCACACTCACAATTCATTGCATACTTTTGGGCTTATCCGTTTGCTGTTTGAAATACTTTGCATGGTTTGCCTTTAAGCGTGTTACTTTGTGGTTTTCTATTTTTTTTTCTTTTGCTTTTTTTATTATTATTTTTATGTGCATTGTTGTTGTGGAAAATATTGCGTAACCAAATGCCGGCAGCTGTATCGTGTAACGGGGCATCGAGTATCGATTATCGTCGACTTCCCCTGCCCTCTTCAGAGCTGATAGAACTTTACTCATTGGCAACGAAACGCATCCAAGGATTATTGCATGGCAACCCAGGCCAATGTCTTGGCACACATAACCATTACATGCCAGGACGATAGCAAAAAAAACACACACGCACACGCACACACACACACCACACAGACACACACAGACAGAGAGAGAATGTCAGGGCGACAGTATGCAAAATTACAGCGATTTTTATTGCGGTTCTGCTTGACTGGATGACACTGCCAGCATTCCATGGCAATGGAGCCGAGAGACGTGAGCCGAACCCTCCCCCCCTCCCCCCTCCCCGGGCGGTGGGCGGTGGGCGTGGCTTTTGGTTGTGCATGTCACGTTACGCTTTGTGGATTCTTTTTTAACAATTGAAAATCAATCTAAATATTAATTGCATATTCCAGAGCAGCGCTCTATTTGCAAATGGAAATTGCCAAAATAACTGCATATATACATATATATAGATATATAGATATATATATAGTCTATATCAGGCTCGTTTGGTCTTTGGCTCAATAAGTGCGGTTAGTTGTGCACTTTGTTTATGTAGCAATTATTTGAGATTTAATTCCTGCTCTCTGCGGCTGCACAGTTTAGTTTAGTTTTATCCTTAGTATCCTCTGTGTATGTGTGTGTGTGTGTGTGTGTGTTGTGCTTTCAACGCATTTTTCCATGCCGTTGCATTTTGCCGACACAAAATTTAATTTGCCATTTTTGCCCCGCAGTAAGCACAACTGGGGCGTGGCAGAATGGTCGGTTTGTGGTTGAAGTGTGTGCGAGTGAGAGGGAAGAGAGCGAAGAAAGGAGAGGCGGGTAGTTTGAGTTTGTAAACTGCATTTGGCTTCGCATCTCCGCCGCACAATTTCTTCAGAGATTTTTGCGCTATTTTTTCTTCGTTTACTCATATTTATTTTTCATTTTATGCTCTGCTTGGCCACAGTTGCCACAGGCGCATTTTTGATCTGTTGTCGGTTGTTGTTACGCCCACATTTTGTGGCGCCTGCCACCTAAAGCATTAATCTGTTGCTATAATTGCATTTAGATATTGCACACGGCCGTGTCTTTGTCCGAGCACATTTTGACAGCTGGCGACAGTCGGGCAATCAAGACAATTGTCGCCGAGGCGCTGGGATTAAGTGCAGCAACAATAAAATAATAATAATCAGAATGAAAAGAAAGGCAACGGAGCAACTTGGCATCATGTGTGAGTTTTTTTTTAAATTTTTTTTTTGCCTTTTGTCGCGCAACAATATAAAAATCTGGGGTGCAAAAGTTCAAGCCATTGTCTGGCAAACAAACTGCAGCAAGTTTTTGCAGGATGCAAGGGAGCCGGCTCGAGTTTATACAAACAGTAAATATGCGTGACAAAAACTTGCTCTTCCTGCCTTTTCATAAAAGCCCAAGACAAAAAGCTCACCAACGATAACAAGCGGGGGCGGACAGGATGCAGAATGTGGAGCATTCTGAATGCATATACATATATGTACATATATATATGTATATACGTTGTGGGTTAACTGGCCAAGTGAAAATTTCAAACTAACTAGAAACCACTTAAGAGCGACGCTGATGTGCATGTGCATGTGCAGCTCCTAGACAAAGGACCCAGCTCCAGTTGCCTGGCTATGAAAAAACTAAAAGTTCTTCTCTCTGCCGCCACAAAGATGAAGTGGTAGAAAAAAACAGCTTAATATTGAGTTGATCTGTTGGGCGACTCGTGAACTGGCCGCAAAACTGTAAAGAAACGTTTTCCAAGTGGGTTTCTTACCAAATATAAAATAGCAATTATTTGTGGCTAAATGCCGCATGTGAAATATTTTCACTTTTGAAAAGCTTTAATTGCGTATGTCAACCAATATATCAATTGAAAATGTTTGCATTTTAGATTTGTAAATTCTTTTAAATGAAATTCCTTTGTTTGGTATGTAAAGTAATAAGATTACATAAAAGATTTTAACAACAACAATTTATGTGTTTGAGTCAGTTTTCTTAACATTTATATTATTTAATAGACTTTCAATTATTTTCTACTTAATTGTAATATAAATATATAGGCAAAAAGAAAATTCCAATTCAAAATGTTTTCATTGAAATAAGTTTTTAATTATTATATTGTCTGAATTCTTTTTGTTGCAGGATTGTAAACAAAATTATCACACATATGCACACACAAATACATATACGACTTATGGGGCACATCTTTCGAAGTAAAGCCGTACAAATACATAAAGCACACCCAAAAGCCGCAGCCTGACTTGAGAGCTGAGTTAATTTAATGCAGCCCTCGCTTGTTGAAGCGCCTGCAGCAGGAGCTGGTAAAAACCTACTGTCGGAAATATCTTGTGTGCGGGCCGCAGTTTTCCAGAAAAACCAATTTGTATCATTAATTATGCATATGCGGTTACAGCTGCTGCGCTTACGCGGGCTCCTGAGCTGATGAAGTGCCTGATGATGTTGAATGTGGAATGCTCGATGCTCGATTCTCGATGCAGGATGCAGGATGCAGGATGCTCGCGTGGATTTGTTCGGGCGGCAAACAAATATAAATGCGCTCCGTTAGCCAGCGCTGCAATAACAATAACAATAACAATAACACTGCGCTGTTGCCAGCTGCAGCGGCGGCAGCACCAATAGCAAAATCCTTGGCAAATTCGCTTTTCAAGGATAATGGAATATTTTGCCCTTAAAGAGCAGCTACATGCCATACAATACTAGCAATAACAACAACAACAGCAACAACAACAAAAAAGCAGCAAAAAAAGAAAGCCATGTTCTAAAAATACGACGGTAAGTTGGCGTACATGCAGCTTAATGGGCAAAAGCGGCCAACAGCGGCGACTGCGTCTACAATATTGATTGGAATACACACACACACAAACACACGCACACTTGCTAGCTAACATACATACACAGTGTAACGCACTCACGGTTACAGCTGTGGGGCATAAGCAGCATCAGCAGCAGCAGCAGCAGCAAACATAAACACGCACACACACACACACACACACATGCATAGAGCGAGAAAAGCATACACAAACATACACATAGAAAGCACGCGACGAAGCATTGCTGTTGCTGTTGCTGTTGTTGTTGTTGTAGCTGTGGCAAGCGAAAGCAAACAGCGAAACGAACAGCAACAACAACAACAACAACAACTACATCAAGAATACGAACAGCACAAACCAACCAAATTCACCTAAACATACACACGCTCTCCAACACTGGCAGCGCTGGCAAGTTAAAGTGGATAATGGACGCTGCTGGCTCGCCTTGACTGAAGAAGACTGAAGCGAAGGCAAAGGCAACGACAACGGCAACGGTAAAGGCATCGGTAAAGGCAGCAAAAGCAAAAGGCAAAAGAGCGAATATTTTGTGCGTCCCTCTCGCAGCCGTTCGCAACTCGTGCGTACGTCGCTCATTGCTATTTTTAGACACGCGCTCATTGTGCGAGAGCAGCAGGCAGCAACAACAATTGCTTAAAGTAAAAAACAAAAACGACAGAAAAAAAAACGAGAAATGTAATAAAAACACACAGCGAGAGTCAAGAGCTAGAAGAAGAGAGCGAGCGAGCGCGCGCTAGTGTTTGCCTGTGCGGCTGAGTGAGGTAGTGCGTACGAAACGGGTTCAAGTCAAAATGGCTGCAAGTCCCGCTACAAATCTCAAAGCGTTGAGCCAGTGACCAGCCACTGTATATAAGTGTCTGAATGTATGTATGTTTGTGAGTATGTTTGTGTGCGCAAATTGAGCGCATAAATTGTTTTAATTGCAGTAAACAACTGCAGCAAAAGGCGTTGCAAGTGACCAGCTGAAGCAGCAACAGCCGCAGCCACAGTAGCCGCAGTAGAGCGAGAAAATTTCAACACACAAAATACATACACACACAGACAAGTTGTGTATGTGCGTGTGTGTGCACAACATCAATCAAAAGCGTTGACAGCGCTGCTGACGCATAATTTGCATAAAAAACTATTTACAATAATAATTACAGAAGAGCCAGGCTCTAGCAACAAATTAACATAATTTTGAATGGCATATTTGAAGAGAGTTTTTGGATTTGCGCCAACCAAGCAGCAACAACAGTAATAGTAACAATATTCGCATAGCGTTTAAAGTTTGGCGTTAACAAGCCGCAGCCATTGCGTCTAACTAAGCGTGAATGTAACTTGCCACGTGCATGTATTTGTGTTTGTGTGTGTGAGTGTGTGTGTTTGGGTTTGTGTGTGGCAACAACATTGTTGCTAAAATGATTTTGAAAAACCATCAATAACTCAAATATAATGACAGTTTTCCACTTGTTGTTGCCAGTCAGCCAGGCGGGCAGGCAACCATCCAGCCAGTCAGCGAGCCCGTCCGTAAGTGGGGCTAAATGGATGAATAACTTAAACCAGCTGCTTGTATAAGTCCCTCGAGTGTGTATGTGTGTGTGTCTGTATTTGTAAGTTACCCGTGCGCCTGATGTGATGTTATGTAATGTAATAACGTCAATCAAATTTGAAAAAAGGCAGGCCAACTATTTGAAAATCAATTTTCATGCTACAGACCCTAACACACAGGAAGGAAAGTAAGATGAGTACGCAATGCGAAGCGAAAGGGGGAAGGGGAAGGATGGAGGCTGAGGCTGTTACTAAGTAAATATATAAGTTTTTAAGTTGTTGGCCAGGCGGAGCTGAGTTGAGTTGGACTGGGCTGGGCGGCAGTTTGCTTAATGTAGCAGAAGGCCATCACTAAAGTGTTGCGCTCTAAGCCATGACTAGCGGTATTTGCGATATTTGCCTGTAAAAGAAGTAAAAAGTAAAAGAAGCAAAGAGCAAAACTAAAAGAAAAGGGGAGCAACAGCTAAAGAACTGAATGAGTTTCTAAATGCCAAGCAAAAGGTTGAGATATCAAAAGATCAGCGGCAAAAATGTCAAACTGTAGGGTGAATAGTTATTGCTGCATAAGCTTTAAGCGGAATTAAAAAAAAGGATAACGCAGCAGAGAAAATGCTCATTATAAAAAAGATTATGTGGTTTAATCAGAAAAGTAAGCGTTCAAGTTTAATGAAAATAAATTATCTCAAGAATGTTAAACACTTGAACAAACTTTAAGATTGATGGCGGCTTGTGTAAGTAGAAAAGATTCCTATTAAATCCAGATAACTATTTAAAAAACTCAAGTTTTTTTATACTTAAGTTGTTTTCTTTCGGAATTTTAATGTATTAAAGTTAAATTGTAACTTCCTTAAAGAGAATTTATAAATGTACATATTAAAAAGCGCTTTCTGTGTCTCGTTTGAAGAAGAAGTTGAAGTCCCCCTTTATCAGCTAGATATATTGCTGCCAGTGTTGAATAACGTATGCAAATTGTTACTGCGAGCTTCCTCTAACGTGCTGCGAAATTAATATAATATGCAGCCGCCTGTGAGAAGCTTTCATGTGAAGTCACCAAAGTCGTTTTCGCGAATATTACTAACTTGCAGTGTTGAATAACGCATGGGGAATTTCAAATACAGCACACACTTGTCATATGTCAAAAAGCCGTAGCTCGATGCTTAACCTTTTTTGTTGTTTTTGTTGACACAATATATTTGATGCGCTGGCTTTTACATGCGGTCGGCGGGGCGTATGAGTTATATTCGGCAATATATATGTTACACATACGCAGCGTGCTGGTCGCACTTGAAGAGCATTTGAGCGTCACCAAAATGCTGCATTTCAGTTCCATGTACTCATGTTTTTTTTATGACCATTTCTTTGCCAGCTCACAACCAAACATCCACTCAGCCTGCCACGCCCCCCAAACCCGCCATCCTTCGCATCAGCAGGCAGCAGGCAACGTTTGCTTCTTCATCTGCTTCTCGCTTCTTCTTCTTCTTTTTCTTGTGGTCGCGCGCACTCGAAGCGGCAAGCGCTGAATTGACAAATTGATGGATGGTTCTCGTTGCATGTCCATGGTTATATGATGTATTATTATTATTGTGTGGATTGAGGCCGAAACTTTGGCTGGTGGGCTTGGGCGTGGGGAAAACTACGTGAAAAGTTGCCGACTCAGCGATGCGCAACGGTCACCTAAGTGTTTTATTAGCCCTCCAGTTCAAGTTCTGGCTGTGAGTTGATTGTCAGTGTGTTTTTGTCGTTATTCATTCTACGTTATTCGTTATTTGTTATTCGTTCTACGTTCTTAAGTTATTTTATATATTTTTTTTTTTTGGTTTTTGTTGAGAGTTACATTTATTTGCTTGTTATTTATTTGCACGTAGTCAGCAATTTTTTTTTGGTTTTCTCGTTTGGAATATGCCCAAAAATATATCGCCGGAGCTAATCATCGAACTGAGGCAGCTCTTCGACAAGTTCGATGAGAATAACGATGGCTATGTGACGCTACGCGAACTGCGCCAAATACTGTACGCAATTGGCCACGAACCGACCGAGGCGGAAATCTACGATTATTTGGATGACAATGAGTCTATCATCGACAACCAGATCGATTTTCATTCGTTTCTGGTCAAGCTGGCGCCCAAGTTGCGCGACATCGAGAGCGATGAGAATCTCCGGATCGCTTTCGAGGCATTCGATCGGAGCGATGTCGGATATTTCACCGCTCTCGATGTGCGCATCGTGTTGGCCAGCATGGGCGAGGTGATTGGCGAGGATGATAGCAATATTATTGTTGCCGAAATGGATCCCTCTAACACGCTGCGTGTCGGCTACAAAGAGTTTCTGGCCTTTATGCATTTGGCCGGACCCGGCCACAAAATATGATTGAACACACAAAAATTGGCAGTGGTGCAATAAAAAGGAAAAAAAATAAAATTCAGATTTGCTGCATGCAAATATGAGAAAAAGAGTTTCGAGTGCATAAAACCACAAATTAATGCAGCGGCACGTTTCGTCCATTAAGCCGCTGAGCTTTGCTTGCTGACTTTTTGCCCGCCGCTCGAATCAAACCACCCGCTTGCTCCCTCACTTGTGCGCCCTCTTATGTGCATGCACAAGTTGAAGTGTTCTAGTTGTGCGCGCCACGCTGCGAGATACCCTGTACCCTGAATTGTAGGTTGTTAAAAGCCATAAAGTATTTTCTTTTTGTATGGCTAGATTTTTTAAGTATATATTTTTATTATTTTTTAACTATAATTTATAACTATTTTTTAAATTTGAATTTTTTTTAATTTATTTTTTTAATTTTATACAAAAAAAAATTTCAATATTTGATACATTCCAGAGTTAAATCAAGAATTTTTACATACAAATGTATTCAATTTAATAGTTTATGTTTTTAATCATATTTTAAAAAATTGTAATTTTTACCATTTCCTTTAAAAAACTTGCTTTCCAAACTATAATACCCTGTTTATTGCACTTTTTCAATGGGTGTGTGGTAAAAAAAAGTGTTGTGTAAACATGTTGGAGCAGCATGTGGCAGCTACTCGGTGTGTTCCATGTAGGTGCCAACTGTTGCCACGCCCATCAATGAGCAGAGGAATTGCTTTGTTTGTACTAAGCTCCAGCTGGCGGCCATTGTCCGTTGCCAAGTTTAGGAACCGACGCGTCAGTCCGGTCCTCCCCTGGGCATTTGCCTTTGTGGCTCATTGCCGTTGAGTGGCCTTAATATTTTCAGCTGACGTTCGCCTAATGAAAGTTCTTCGTGCAGTCATTTTCTTGAATTGCTTGCTAACCATTTGACTTGGGCGTTTGTTCGTTCGTTCGTTTGCAAATTAAAAGGACTAGCCAAGGACTGCAATGGCGACACTTGCATTTTGCCCAGTTATTTATGGACCAAATAAACGAGTTCATTTAGCTAATGGCCGCATGGCCTACTGAACAAACGCAAGAGCCAGCAGACTGCAGACTGCAGACAGACTCAAGGAGCCTGTTCAACTGCACGAGTGGAGTCTTGTCTGCCACAAGAAAGGAGCAATGTCTCTCTAAGCCAGCGAGGATTTCAATATTATGTATACAAGTACATACACACACACATATATATATATATATATATACACATATATATCCACATAACATTTTCCTCAATTTAAGCAGCTAAAATGCCAAAGCCAAAAAGTTTTGCATACTTTTGAGAGCTTTGCTCATTGTTCTGTTTTGTCAAATGTTGCTACCGAGGCCCCTTTTTCCGCACCCCACCCCCCCCCCCTCAAACCCAGGTCCCAATCGTGTCCCATCCATCCGTCCTTTCGTCCTTTCGTCCGTCTGCTTGTCTCCGTCTTTTTCATCTTGTTGCTATGTTGGCTGCGGATTATTGTTCCCATATGTGTATGCGTATCTCTAACCTAGCTCTGAGCAACAGTTTAATCAGACAGCTCGTAAATATTGAAGCCACAAAAAGAAACAACAACAATTTATATATATATATATATACATATATATTACGGCTTTGAAATTGTCTTGATAAGGATTTGCAAAAGTAAAATAAAAAGTAAATAAAGAAAAAAAACAACAAGGGATAATGATTACATTTCTACATTGTATGCTGGGTGATTTATGTTGCTGCTTTCTTCTGAAGCTTTATAATTATTTGTTAAATTCGCTTTGGGCCTTGTTACGCATCATTTTTTTTTTCTTTGGCTGTTTCTCAAGACACGTTTAAGCCTTAAGAAAGACATGCTCTCATATAATTAGTTTGTTTAAATTTACTTTAAAAATTTTCTTCTGCTTTATACCAAAATCAATTGAAATGCAAGTTAAAGTTAGCCCAACCTTTTTCTAATATTTCTTTGTTAGTTTCTTGATTTAAATTTATATTTTATGTACTCACCTTGAAATTCCTTGCGTGCCGCGCTCACTGACGTCACAATGTTGGCAACATGGCCTAATACCGTGGCAAAGAGCATTAGGCCAAATAACAATTGGAGTATAACGAAGACATATTCGCCCTTGGAGCGCGGCTTGGGCAGATCACCGATGGTGGTCAGTGCCAGGGTGCACCAATAGTAGCTCTGCAGATACTGCTTGACCACGTCCGCCGACTCGGAATCGTGGTAGACCCAGTTGCGTGAACCGAAGCCATTGTTCTTGTGTATGATGTGATAGAGGCAGCCATTCCAATGGAATATCACAAGCAGATAGTGTATCAGTGCCGTCGATCGAAACAGATTGGGATAGTTCGTGTGGCGTTCGGTGCGATCCATAAAGGCCCAAAACCGATAAATCTTCACCAGACGAAAACTGCGCAATATCGAATTGAATCCAATCGATAAATACAGAAAGTCCAACGGCAGCAGACACAAACAATCGATATAGAATATCGTTGAGTTCATGTAGTGGGTACGCAGCTTTAGTGCGTCCGTCTGGAGCACCCCATCCTCCAGATAGCCGGTCCGGAAATGAAAGAATATGTCAATCAAATACAGAAAGTCCGACAGATAGTCCAGGCAGAACCAAATGGCAATCGTGCGTCGATTGATCTCCTGGAAGGCGAAGCGATAAATGATCACCCAAAAATTGTACAAAAAGGCCATGGAAACAACCATCGACCAATAGTAACACAGCCGCCCCGCCGGATCGAAGACAAAATGCAGCTTGCGGGCGGCGGTTGCGGCGCGTATTCGCTGCGAGGCAGTGCGATGTGGTTTCTGATGATGCGGCTGTGTAGCCTGACCGCCGGCACCACCAACGCCACCACCAGCACCGCCGCCATGCGGGTGCTGCTGATGCGATTGGTTGCCCTGGGGCGGTCCCGGACCGCCCTGAACGGGCTGGCCGTGTGCGTGCGGGTTGTGCGACACCGTCGAAGCTGAGTGCTGCAGCTGATACGGGTGGTGCGAACTTTGTCCTAAATTGTGGTGCGAATGCTGTTGCGAACGGGAGCGCGGGTAGCTAAAAGATTATAATATTTATAATAAGCGCAAATATTTTGATTAAAATAGTTAAATTAACTCTGATATCTAATAGTTTTTGGCTGACTAGCGTATACCCTTTTTTTTTGTATTACTTTATTTTTCTAAAAATTAAAATTGATTTGTCTTTTAAAACGCTTTTTAAATATATTTTATACACAAACTCAGTCTCTAATTAACTCAACAACTGCACTTGGATCCTATATTATAAAGCATTTATTAAATAACTTGTAAACTCAGTTAATGATTTTTATATAAGCTGAAGAACTTATCAAAGCGCATCCATACATACATACATTCTATGCAGATATTAACTGATCCTTCTTATCAACTTGAAAGCCTTTAAAAGAGAGATTTAATCATAACAATAACAACGAATAAAATCTTAGCTTAAAGAGTTAGGGTTAATTAATTAAACTAATTTTTTATTAATAGACCACAATTGTTTATGGGCAATGTTTAGAAATTTGTGAAATTAATCACAGATTTAAATATATTATTATGGAATAATCTAAATATTCTTTGAATATAGTAAACCATAATTGGTAACTCTGACGAGACATGCTAAGAAAAATATATCTTAATATCTATATTAATCGATATAAATAAAGAAAGGCAAGATCTCAAGCAATAAACAATGAATTTATGCTGATTCTAAATAAAATAAATCTAAAGTTCAAACCCCTAGCTAATCTATTTAACAAGTCTCTTAAGTTCAAATAAATCAACAGGACTAAATGAAATTATTCAAATGCTCTGATAAGAAATATATATACTTATAAAAGTCAAAGCTGCTTTATTCTTAATTAAATTACATTCTCACAAAATAATTAGTATTTTTTAATGAATGAAATGTGTGATAAATGAACTTAGCTAATTTAGCCTCTCTCATTTTATGCAAAAACCTAAATTTCTATACAAACTAAATGATTATATATATATGAGAATTAACTTACCGATCTGTGCCGTTGCAATAATTGCCACCATATTGAGTGTGATCCATGATAATGCTGGTGGCGCCAATGCCACCACCGGCCAGTGTGTTATCCTGCGAGCCGCGGCCTATGGACCGATTCCAGGTGCCCAGCAGCGGCTGATCGCCGCCGATGGTTTTCAGACGGCCGCGAGATTTGTGGTTGTTGGGGCGTAACTTGTTGTGCAGTAAATCCATTTCGGAGGCAGTGCTTACGGTGGCCATTTGTGAGTTCAAAGCTTTGGAGTTGTGGCATGGTGTGGCCAGACTGTCATGAGACGTAAAGAAACCTTGTTGTGAGATGCTCTGACCGAATTTCTGCCTGACCATGCCAAACTTAGGGCCTAGATCTGCAAAATAAAACAAGTCAAAACCAATTAAAATATCTTTAAAGACTTGCTTTTGTTAAGGGATAGGGCAGGGACACAACACACACACACACACACACATGCACGTGCACACTCAATCAATACAACCTCAGCCTTACCGAGAAAGCTTTGCCGATCGATCGAGAAGCGACGCAAGCTACCCAAATCAATAAATTGCTCATCGGTTGGCATTGTTGGTGTTATTGAGAGTTCGGTTGTGTGAATGCTGCTGCCACCACCACCACCAGCAGCAGCAGCAGCAGGACCACCACTTGCACCACTTGCAACACCACCACTACCACCACCACTTCTATTACGAACACCAACACTTGTTGTCGCCCCCAAATAAGCCGCATTGTTCCCATAGAAGCTGCCGTCGAGCTCCGCCATCTGCTGCTCGTAGGCGGTCAGCGGATTGATCGAACGCGAGCTGTGCTCGCGGTAAAGCGGTCGTGGCGACGGCATCAGCGACGGGTACGGCGGATTCAACATCCCGTTTAGCGAGAGTCGTGGCTGCATTATTTCCGGAAAACTGGCACGTGGCGTTAATCTTTGACTTGATGTTGTTGTTGTTGTTTTTCTTTTGTGTATTTGCTGCATTGTTGTTGCTGCTGTTTTGGTCTGTCTGCTGTCAAGGTTTGCTGCTGCTGCATTCATCGCATTTGGCCGCCATCGTTCATCATCGTCAGCAGCGTTGACGTCATCATCGCAGCCAGCGTCGGCGCCGTTCGGCACAGGCGGCCAGTGGGCGTGGCTGTGGGCGTGGCCTTGCAGCGCTCAACTGCATTTCGGTTAAATTTCACAATTGTTTTTTTATTGATGTTGGTTTGCATGTTTGTTTTGTTATTGTTGTTGTTGTTGTTTTATATATATATACATATATATATTTTTTTTTATTTCCATAATTGTTTTAATTTGTTGCATTTTTCGCATTAATTTATGTCAGTGTCGGTTTTTGTTTGTTTGTGCATTTGTTGTTGTTGAAAAACAAGAGAAATGTGAGCAGATAGTTAAATTAATTGCAAATTGTCCATTATAAACGTTTATTGTGTTTTTTAATTTCTTTTTTTTTTCTTAATTTTTTTTTTTTTTTTTTTTTTTTTTTTTTTTTTTTTTATTATTTTTATATGTTTTTTATATTTTTTTTGTTTTTTTATTTCTTTTTTTTTTTTTAATTTTTTTTTTTTTTTTTTTTGGGAAACTGCTACGAAAAAAGTTACATAAGGAGAGAAAAAGAGTGGGGCTGATTAAAGAGTGGTGGTGTTGTGGTTGGTGGTTTCTTTTGGTGGCTACAGGTGGCTGGGCCTTTAACAACAACAACTGTAAATCACAAACAACATTCAAAACAACAATTAACAGCAACAACAAGAGTCGAACAACTTTATATAAATATATTTGAATATATCGCTTATAAATATTGTAATTAATCCAGGAATTATCGTATAGTAATTATAGCTAGCAAAATAAATATTTATGTGTATAAGCAAAAAAATATATGTAAATTCTTTTATACAGATTATAAGATAAAAACCATGCTAAGCATTTAACATTAAATTATTGTTAGAATAATATAATAAAGTTAATTATATATATCCATTCTTCCTCCTTTATAAAGTAAAATATTCGCTATAAAAATCAATTAGTTAAATGAAATGTGTTCAATTTGTTGTTTCTCTGAATTTAGACAACTAATTTGGTAGCTTTATAAAATACGCAACTACTCAACGAAAGAGACAGAAAAAATTAACTCAAATGCTGCTCATGGCTTATTTAAACAAAATTTATTGGCCACTTCACACATGTGGTCAATGGACAGGTATTAAGATATGTATGTGTGTGTTTGTGTGTCTTTTATGCTGTCTTCTTTATATTTCATGGCTTGGTTTGAGCTGTTGGTCTCTTGTGTGCCTTTAGCCGCATGCAAAGAACACGTTGAAGTGAAATTTGGGCTCACTTGAGCAAATGTGCTAATAAAGTTAGATTTAATTACGTGCGCCTTTATGGGGCATGCAACCAAAGAGAAGCAGCGATAAGAGTCGAAAGATGCCCTGTGGACAGTTCTCAATACAAACAACTTTTGCTTATTAAAGACTGTAAAGACTCCTTTTTAACTTCGTACAGGGTATCGAAAAGGACACCAAACACCTTAACACACGCGAGCTGGCGCTTCATTAGCTTTAAGCAGCTGCCTGGCAACTGGCTCACTTGGCAATTCATGAGCCAACACACACACACACACATACACACACACACACACACAGCACGAGTGGCACTTGACTGCCGTGGGGCAAGACAATGGCCAAGTTGCCGGTTGAAGCTGCGTGCGGTGCCAATTTATTTCTATTACTCGAATGTTGGCAACTCCAGTTGCCCGTTGCTTTGTCAACTGTCAACTGTTGTTGCTACCTGCCACCAGCTGTGCTGCCAATTGCTTATTGGGCCAACCGCTTTTAATTATTGGCCACGTTGCGCTTTCAGCTAGCGCCTTTAATTCAATTAGCCAGCTCAAAAGCAATGCATCAGCTCCGGCTAAGCTACAGCTCAACTTGTGCTACCAATCAACAGACACTCCCCCCCCCCCTCCACCCAGCCCCTCTATCCGCCACGCAATGCAAAATTGTTTAATTAATTTGGCGCGGCGAACGCGGCGTATGAGCGACATGAATTTGCACTTACAGCTGCTCGAGCTGTGCAATAAATTCGAATTAATTTAGCTGACGCACACAAACAAACTCCATCACACACACACACACACAGGCAGACAGATACAGGTAGACACACGCACACTTAAATCAAGAGAATTAATTTATTAACTTGGCTGCTTGCATTTTTAATAAACATGTCAGCAGCAAAGGCAGCCGATTACTTTTAGTCAGTTGACCAAGTTCGCAGCTGGAGCATTTACAGTTACTGTTAAAGTTACAGTTACAGTTACATTTAACTGTTGAAGTTGGCCGACGGCCGTTTTGGCCATCTTTTGGCCCAAGCAAAAGTGCATTTTCATGTCAAGCGCACAAAAGTTGTGCTTACTTATACATATACATATATATATATATATATATATATACACACATATTTTTGTATATATCTACACCCACGCTTAGTCTTGGCTCCTGTTGCTTGACCGAAGTCGCTGTCAAAGCGCTAATTGGGCCCACAGTTTGGCGCTTTTCTGGCCCAATAACTGTGGGCGTGACCGCAGCCACGCCCACTTTAAGTTTGTCTGTACACTCAAAAGAAAAATAAAAAATAAGACAAGCTCTTCTCGTCTTAAAGCATGTGGACTTAATCCGAGTGGCTTTTTAATTTTTGCTAATAGTTGAGTGCCATTAATTTAAACTTTGTTGTCTTTTGGCCTCTGCCAGGCACAGATTCTGTCCAGCTAAACTTGCTGCACGACTGTGCGATACTCTGTTAAGGCTAAGATTAAAACTGTGATCAGAAACAAAAAAACGAAACAGATATACCCCGTTTGGGACACAGCGAACAGTGTGTTTTGTAGGAGAAGAAGTCGCTAAAGATGAAAAATGAAAAATCTACGGCTTAATGGGCAGGCAGTTTGTCATGGGCTGCCAGCCGGAAAGCGCAACTTGCGACAAACTTGCGCCAAAGTTCAACAGAAACAAGAAATACAAAAAAAAAAAAAAAAAAACAGAAAAGCGCTTGAACAGCTTTTGCGGCTGTTGAGTGGTGGTGCAAATGGTGGTGCTGCTGCTGCTGTTGGTGGTGGTTGCGCCATGAATTGTCAATAAATTTGCTTGCCACAAATCAACGAAGCGGCCAGTCACGTTGTGAAAGTGACCCCAAAAGAGTAAGTGAGGAAAGGGGGTGGGAGGGAGGGGGTTAAGAAAGCCACCGTCAGATCCACAATTATTTGGTGCAGCTGCCACAAGCAAATGAAAATATTTGAGCGTTTCGAAATACTTTTGGCAAAAAGTTTGTACGCAAACTTTGCTTAAAACATACTTGAAAGCAAAGCTGCCAACAAACGAACGAACAAACAAACAAAGAAACAAACACACAGAGTTGGCAACTAGTCGCTGCAAGTGGCTGTTGAATCGCCCGCAATAACTAAAAAGGACACAAAACGGAAGTCACGCAATAAAAACTTCAACAGCAGCACCACCAACACCACCAGCACCACCAAAAGCCCCACACACACACACACACATTGGAAATTACAATAGTCAAGTGTTTAGCAGGAACAGCTGTCAACTGAAGTGACATTGAGGCGGGTTTGCCCGCAACCAGATCCTTCGCAGCAGGACGTCCTTCCGTTAACAGTTGACTGACAGCACCAAAAACATAACGGAGCCCAGTGGCAAGTGGAAGCAATAATTTAAAATGTAATCAAATTTTAGCACAAACATAGAAATCCACAAACATATTCAAATCGAAGGC
This sequence comes from Drosophila lacertosa, assembly GCA_004143845.1. Taxonomy (NCBI): domain Eukaryota; kingdom Metazoa; phylum Arthropoda; class Insecta; order Diptera; family Drosophilidae; genus Drosophila; species Drosophila lacertosa. The sequence continues at coordinate 33,628 of SCDZ01000486.1, read as the reverse complement.
TAGCAACAAATATTTATTAAGTGCTTTAAATAGAGTTATCCTTTATATATATATATATATATATATTATTGCGAAAGGCTCGTCACAAATATTGAGCTAAAGCTTAGTTTAACTGACAGTGTTGCAAAATAAACAAAAATGTGACCCTACTCCAAAATATGTGACAGTCAATATAGAGCTTTGAGTGTATTAAATATTTTAAATATTTATGCACATAAATATATATAGAAAGACTGAACAATTGCAATTGTTATCAGATTATGATGTGCTAAGCTTAAGCTTTGCTTTAAGTGTTAAACAATTTGAAAACGTGTACTCTCTGACAAAATTATAAGTTTTATTTGTGTGAAATACAATAATATAAGAATAAGATTAGTTGCTCTTAGATCTAGCTTTAGTTGGACATAGCCTTTTATTTTCGCGTACATATTAAATCAATTTTTCAATGCCGAAAAATGGCAAAAGTGATCAACGCCATATTGCAAAGATATTTAATTAAAGAGATTTTCTTAAAACGTTCGTAGCTCGAGAATGAACTATCGAAATTGTTGTTTAGTGAAAGATACGTTTTTTATAATACTGTTCCTGCTGCTGCAACCGACGGTCTCCGGCAGACGCGTGAAACGCCTGTCGACGCCAGAGTTCGACCATGATTATACGCTTAGCCTGGCCAAGTATGTGGTTTCAATCAGATCGCGTTCGCCGGAACTTTACTTTGGGGACAATCACTTTTGTGGCGGTGCCATTATCGCGCCCAGATTTGTGCTGACCTGCGGGCACTGTGTCATGGAGTGGGTAGTTTAACTGTTTAGGTGTTAGCCCCATAAAAATACATATATATCACCTTGTCCAAAGCAAGAGCAAATTTGTGCATGCCAGCCGGACGTTACTCGTGGTGGGCGGGACGCCAAATCGTTTCAAGTTCGTTGATAATGTATCGGTGAATAAGCCAGTTGTAAACATACATATACCCATCAATTTCACCAGCCATAATACCAACAATATTGCCGTGCTGACGCTTAAATCCGATTGGCCCACAAATAATCCGCGAATCGGCATTGCCCAATTGCCATTGGGCGAGCCCAATTATAATGCCAGCTTTTCGGTACTTGGCTGGGGTCGCATTTACAAGGTGAGCCTAGTCTCGCCACGACTTGCCCAACGACTGGCCAACGACTCTGAATGCCATCCATTTTGCAGGGCGGTCCCCTGTCCTCGAAAATTCTGCACATCAATATCACGCTGGTGGATCACGAAACGTGTGGGAATGCCTTGATAAGCCTGCAGGACGAGATGCTTTGCGGCATGAATGTCATCGATGATCTCGAACGGAGTCCCTGCGATGGCGACGATGGTGCGCCCTTGTTTGAAAATAATACGGTATACGGTATTACCTCATATGCCCTCGGCTGCGGCGATATTAACCTGCCCTCGATCTACACCGATGTCTGGCATGAAATCGATTTTATCAAGAAAATCATAAATACTGCACACCGTCTTGTGCCGCAGATTGCCCTGTTTTCACTGTCAGTTTGGGTATTTTTTATTTAGATAAGTGAAATAAATTTTTTTTGTTTGTTGTTGGTGGGTGGCATTAAAGTAGCGAAAACTCATCAAATGATGTCCATTTATTATTAGCCCCCTTCAATTTTGCGATCGTATCTCTTGGAGTCCAATCAATTTTTATTAAATCAATCGTTTCATATACTTAACACAGAATGTAATAAAAACATAGATAAATTAAAGTTAAAATTATTAAAATTTTCGTGAACTGTGTCCGTGTTAAGTGTCCCAGAGAAAACAAATTTGTTTTCGTTCTCAAATTATATATTTTTTACCACTATAAACGACCGTTGAGCTATTCCCAGGGATGCCAACTTATTTAATATTTGACCTGTCAGTGGATAAAGAAAGAGAAAATACCCCCAAACGGAACATTAAACAATTCGTTTAAAACATTTTCGTGGAGACACGTTTCCAGCGGGTAGAATGCATTCCCGGCAGCCGGCACACGAATCTCAGAACGTCTTCAACATCTTGTCGTCCTAAAATGCAGATAACGGATATCCTAGTGATATATCTGCTGGTGCTGCTGCTGCTGAAGACCATCGCCCGTGGCGACAGTCGCATTTTGGATCGCACGAAGCGTTTGACATCGCCGAACAAGAACAAGGACACCATGGATATGGCCAAATATGTGGTCTCCATACGATCGAAAACACCGCAGATCATCTTTGGCGACAATCATTTCTGCGCCGGTGCCATAATAAGTCCCAAATTTGTGCTCACCGCAGCCATGTGCACTTTGAGGTCAATAACAACAATTTATATTTAAATCAATATATATCAACTATATTTATATTTTTTTTTTGCATTCAAGCGATCACAATATATATCATATGACTCGTTCCATTGTGATTGTGGCCGGCACACCGAATCGGCTAATACGCAGTATCTATACGGTCACCAAGCGCGTAACAAGGATATTTGCCCACGATAATTATGCGAAACACGGTAAGAATAATATTGCACTTATTGAGGTGAGCGGCCGTTGGCCAACGGATAATCCCAGAATTGGCATGATCGGTCTGCCCAGAGCGGAGCCCGATTCCCAGGTGAACTATATGGTGCTCGGCTGGGGACGTCTGTACAAGGTGAATCGAAATCAATACGACTTCAATACCATTGATTAATCCCCTAAATCGTTACAGGGCGGTCCTTTAGCTGGTAACTTGGTGCATATTTTCGTTAAGCTAATCAACAGCACCACGTGCCTTTATATGCTGCAGCATTTGGGTCCCGAAATGCTTTGCGCCGGCAACTTTGAGAACAAAATCGATGTTAGTCCTTGTGCAGGCGACACGGGCGATCCAATGATCTACAATAAAACGTTGGTGGCCATTGTCTCGTATCGCTTGGGCTGTGGCATAAGTGATATGCCGTCGATCTACACGGATGTTTGGTATCATATCGACTGGATCAATGATATACTTGAGAACGCAGCTTGCCGACATCGGAGTCGCAAAGTCTTCTATTCTCTAGTTGCCGTTCTCATCTATATCAATCTATGTGAATCGTTGGGCGCCAATCGATGAGGCAGAGACGAAAATGTAACTTTTTAAGTGAAATAAAAGGCTTGGACGTTTGGAAACTCGACACCGTATTTATATAAAACCAACCTTTTAGGGCAATCGCAGCCTGAAATACTTAGCACAAATTAGCTAAAGGACTCTTCAGATCAACTATTGGGAACGCAGTAAAATAGATACAATCTAATGGGCCAGCTTAGGTTACTCGAGGACACTTCAGTTTTGGAATGGGGGGGGGAGGTCAACTACTATTTGGTGAGTATCGCAAGTTTAAGTACTTCTTTAAGAGAGACAGTTGGGTAGCATGGCAGCTTCAGCTTCAGCTAAATCTAAATTTGAGTTCTTTATTGCTTTCCTTATTTGCTTTTTTTTTGTTTCTGTTTTGGGAGGCAATTAAAGTGCTCTGGGCCAGAGCCGCACGAACGCGGCCCGGACTTGTGGTAATTAAGAACACGGACAGTCGGTCAGTTTTCGTTGACTAGTCGTCAGTTCACATCTTGGGCTTGTTGCTAGGTCAACAGGAGAAGAAGAAGTAGCAGGAGGAGCAGCAAAACCAATCGACACAAGTGGCAGGTGGCAGGTGGCAGGTGGCAGGTGGCAGCTGCCAAATAGATGCCTACACCGCCCACTTTTAAACCTGCCTCGCACAGAACTTGGGTCGTTTTTGTGGCCGGGTCGGGCCGTGTTTGATTTGATTTGTGCTTGGGCCAAAGGCAAACAGTCAGCGGGCAGAAGCCGCTGCTGCACCACGTTCGCGATACAGTCAGTCACAGCTGAAGGACGACACAGGCATGGACGTTGTCAAAATTGACGTCGAGTGTTGTTCGCCGCACACGAGACACAAAACCATAAAGTGATTCATTCAAGAGCAGCGTATCCATCTACAGCAGCACTTGCCACCGTTCGTTTCCAATTCAGTTGCCGGCTCATGACTGCAACATTTGGCACTCAAAGTTCGGCCCGAGCTGAGATATTTGCTTTTAAGTGCAGCTGCAACAGACGAAACACAGTTTGTAGCTGCCACAAGAAGAGTTGTCTTTGTGTTACAACAACTTGCTTATAGCTAACTAGAATTCATTGAATATAATTATAGTTATCAATTTAACTTCATGAAATCAAAAATACTACAAAAGTAAAAAAGAGTTTGTAATGCAAAACTTAATTTCCTGTCCTTAAAATATAACAGTTTAATTAAAAAAAGTTCTTTAAAAAATTCTTTAAAAGCTTAACAATGTTGAGTTTTTCTTAAAAATATTAAAGAGACAAAAATTTAATAACTCAACTTTTGATCAAATTATTGCCAAGTCAACTATTTGTACTCAAAATGCAATCCTATTGACTACTAGACTGATATGAAGACAAAGCTGTCTACTTCAGTTCATTAGACTTATTGCGAATTTGAAAACACGCTCAGAAGACTTTTACAATCGAATTATAAATGTAAGACTGTGTCTAAACAATCATTGAACTGCTTATTGAATTCTCAGAAGCTTCAACTGAACGATATAATATCTTAAGCTGTCGTTAGATTGATGTACAAATGCAATTACATAATGATTGCAATCAGCATTAAATGGAAGTTGGAGACGAATGAACTCCCGAGCCCCAAATTTGTCCACAAGGCATAAGGCTGTGCATATGTCAGGCATGTGGACAATAGACGCCACCTGCGCTCAATTTATATAATGAATTTCGTGCCGCAACGTTTTCAGCTCCAGTTCCGAGTATAGCTCCGATTCCAGTTCCAATTTGAGCTGGCTTTGCCACTCGACACTTGGCCAACTGCTGCGCCATAGGCAAGATGCGTAATGACAACATTAATGCAAACGACTTCATTTAATTAAACGCCATCCAAAGGCAAAAGCATTGCGTAAAAGAGAAAGGAAGAGGGAGAGAGAGAGAGGGACAAGCACAAAGAAAAAGAAAATGGTAGTGAGGCAGACTGAAAATGGCGTCCTTGTCATAGTCATCATCGTGGCAGATAACGGCAGATAGCTGGCAAATATCGCAGCACTCATACGCCTCTTTGTACGCATGAATGCGTATTAAGGTGCACGCCATTGGGAATCCCGAATTGGGCGACAAGTGGGCGTGGCACGCCTTCAGTAGTTGTTGTGCGCACGTGCGTGTAAATACTTATATATAAAAATATACCTATATATATTTATATATATATATATATATTTATGCGACAGGTGTACACAGATGTGTCAAAAGACCAGAGCAGCCAATTCAATTAGCCAACGCAAAAGCCTCAGCTGCAACAGTACCACTAAGTAACGGTACACGGCTATATATATATATATGTATATACATATATATTGACCAAATGGCCCAGCTTAGTCTGGCATTTTATTCGTAATACTTTTAATAACCTTGCCTCGCTGCCAGCTGACAGCTTTTTCATTTGGAAATTCAACACCTGTGCAAAAATAAATGCTTTTCATTTAAGGCTAAGAAAAACACATGGCTCAAAGTTTTCCGTTTGTTATTAGCTAACATCGCTTTAACCAAATTTAAGAGCTGCAAACTAACAAGCTAATTTTTATAGACTTAAAAATTGCTGACTGCAACTTGCAACACGCCGCGTGCCGCATGCCGCATGCCGCATGCTAAGCAAATAAACGTGGTCATGTCTGCTGGCTGAGTCAATGCGCTAAGCACATATTAAATTTTTCAACAATTTCAGCGCGTTTAAGTGACTGCGCTCATTAGCAGCAGCAACAACAGCAGCAGCAGCAGCAGCAGCAGCAGCAGCAGCAGCAGCAACAGCAGCAGCAGCGACTAAAGGGCAATGGGTGTTTGGAGTTGGTGTTCAAGAACAACATGCACAAAAACGAGAAAGTTGCTAGAGGGGGGTATAACCAACTACCTAATACTCTCTCCGAGTGTAATAAATAGTGGAGATATAAATAAACAGATAAAATAACCGACAAAAAGTCATATTGGAATTAGAATTAGTTATGTCGAAATAATTAGAGGTGTTTAAAGTAAAAGTGAAGTAGATAATTTAATTGTTTGATCCTTAGACAAGATCATCGATATAAAGATGGCAATTTTTTTATGTTTTCAGTTTTAAAAGGGATTTAGATAAAGTTGTTATTAAAGTAATAGTTCTGACGCAGTTGAAGTCTCTTAGACTAAGCATATAAATGACAAAACCAATATACTCCTTTGCACAAACGCTATTGGGTATTTAAAATAAAAACATGTAAAGCATGGAAGTGTATAAAAGGGCCAAAGCCAAACTGTTCATTTGCATGCGCTGGCGCTCATTACATTTACATTAAACTTTTAATATGCGCGGACATGTGGAAGAGTGTTTGTGCATGTGTGTGTGTGTGTGTGTGTGTGTGTGTGTGTGTGTGTGTGATGTGGGTGAATGTGCGAGTGAGTGTGTGTGATGCGGGTATGCAATTGAGTGACAGCTGCTCGGCATCTGTGTGTGTGTGTGTGTGTGTGTCTGTGTTTGTGTGGCCCGCAGCTGTCTGGCCAGGCAATTTCTTAATTTCCCCTGAAATATGCAGTTAATTACATTTGACCAGCTGCGATTTGCAGCCGCAGCTGCAACACACTCACACACACTCGCACACACTTTTTCGTTAGTCTTAAGCTGCAACAGCAACTGGAGACTATTCAAGCCACGCCCCCCGCCCTTCATCCGGTTAGCCGAACACAAACACACACATCGTGCTTAAATTTACTATGGGGAATTGGGCTGCTTTATGTTCCGGCAACTAATCAGCGCTTAAAATAAGCTCCTTTTTTGTTTAAAGCACATGTTAAATATGTTACATAACAGCACTGTTAAACTAAGCTGAAACTGTTCAGTTAACAGTAAAAGCGTGGGAAGTAATTAAAGCCCCCAGCCAGAAAAAACTTTAACTTAACATTTTCTGATTAAGTTTGTATTGTAAGCCGCCTAATAAATATTATATGCAATAAAAGGTTAACCTTTTAAAAACTGAGTGTGTTTTGTGGCTGTTCGGTTAAAGTTAAGAAATTGTTTTACTTTGCACAGCTTTGCAGTCGCATCGATTGCAAATCCAAAAAAAACTCTTTTTTTAATATGCAAATTAGGTTAAAATGTGCGTTAATTTAACCTTTTTTTCCCATGGTGCATGGGCATGAATGTCAAATGAGTGCAGACTGGCAACGGGGTCGTATACTTGTTATGCGTATACAGATACATGCATCCCATTGCTGCTCAGGCATTTGACACTCTAAAGCTGACTGCATGCTTGAGGTATAGCTGCTGTGTGTGTGAGTGTGTGCGTGTCTGTGTGTGTGTGTGTGTGTGTTGTCAAGTGTAAGTGCATTTCGTTATGAGCTTAGCAGTCTTATAAATGTTTGCGTATTTGTTTGCCAGCGTTATTTGCCCCCAAGTGCAGTCGCCGTTTGCTATTTACTTGATGTTTCCTGCCGCTCAGCTGCTGTCTGTCTACATCTGAGCGTGTGTGTGTGTGTGTGACCTCTGTGTAACTGTAACTGTAGCTGTGCATCTGTTGAGTGTCTTTCGAGCGCTGTGTATATCTGTATTTGTATCTTTTGCTATGTAGCCAACAGTACATAAATATCTAAAGCGTTCTTGAGTAACTGCTCTAATGGATTTGGGTTAAAAATACACTGTGTACAAGTGTGTGTGTGTGTGTGTATTTAATGTTGCAAGGGCATGTTGAGGGCATACAACTGTAGCAAGTGCTTCTTTCCTTCTCTCACTCTCTCACACTCGCTTGTTTAAAATTTACAAATTAGTTTAATTTAAATTAGAATGCAACAGAAAGGACTAAATGAAGCAGATTGAAACTGAAATAAGCACTTAGCAGTCAGTTTGAATGCCAATTGCCAACTTGAATAAATCTGCAAGAAGAGCACAAGCTTTGGATGGAAATAGACATTCAGAAAGTTTTTTCCTGGTATTAGTAATATATTTATAGAAACCAAAAACATCTCGGCAACAAATAAGCTGGAAACATTTCAACTCGTTTACTTTCTATTTAAATGTAAAACGAACACTCTGAAAAATTTTATGTTTTCTTTTAATTGCTGGCCATAAATTCTGTTTTACTTCATATTTTGTGTTTTCTTTTTAGTCTTCCACTTTCGTTTTATAAGTTACAAAAAGAGTTTTTCATTTATTTTTCATTTGTCAGCACTCTTGATTAAGCTTAATATTTAAATCCTTCTACAGAAAACTTTATTAGCCCGGCTTTAATCAAAGAATAAGTCACAAATGTTCTCATTTCCATATATCAATTAGTGTTAACGGAAGTTCTTAATAAAAGACGCGTTCGTTTGGCATTAAAGGCAGCCCAAATTGAAATTATAACGGTAATAGCATAAGCCCCCGGAATATCAATACACGCACAAACACACACGAGCACCCAAAAAATAAAGGAGTAAGGCCATCAAATGTATGGCAGGACATGAGCAACAGGACAGGGCGGCATATTAAACAATTTTAAGCAAAAATTATATATGCCATAAAGACATTCCGGCGCACACACACACGCACACACACATGGTATAAACGTCGCCGTTTGCTGGGCACAAAGTAATAACCGTGTTGGGCCAACTTATTGTTTACGACGTGCTTAGTGGCAAACTTGGCTTTGATAATGAAACGAACACACACACAGACACACTCTCATATACAAACCCACGCACACACAGACACGCGCTGACAGTTAACGGCAATTGCGACAAATACCACAAGCGGCAAAAGCAAGTTTCCTCCCATCATTTGTTTTGCGGCAGGACACAAAAAAAAAACACGCACACAAGATAGTTGCATAAACACCATCAGTACTTGTATGAGTGTGTGTGTGTGTGTGTGTGTGTCTGTGTTTTCGGGTCCAAGCGAGAACGCGCCGCACGTGATGTGATTAGCACAAAGCCGCCAATGTCGCCAACTTGTGCCCCAACTTGTGTTGGCTTAGATTTTAATTTTTGGCTGCGATAAAAGTGTGTGGCAAATAACGGCAATTGCCGTGCCCGCGGTCACGTTGAAACGGGATATGCCTGCCTGGCTTGGCATACGCTGCGTATGCGCAATATCTGCATTGTCTGTGCGTATACGCAATGTGTTTTTTTTATTTTTTTTATTTTTGGTTTTGCTCAAATTTCTCAAACTAATTGCAAAAGCTGCTCCGCATTTGTCACATGAGCTGCCAAATAGGCTGCAATCGTTCATGTGGTCAATCAATCAATCAGCCAGCAGCTGACAATGTGCTCAGTCAGCCAATGCTGACGTCATTTGCTTAAGCTGCAGCTGCCACATAATGCATGCCGCATGCAGCAAGAATATTGTATGGTTTTTATGCCTTTTATGCAAGGATTTTTAATAGAATTAAGTTCGTGAACGAGAGTAAAAGGCAGCTCTGACTGATTAAGATTATCTCTGTCTGTGCTTCTTTGTTGGAATGAAACTCTGTAGGACTCTAAATAAGGACTCTAATCTCTTGTCTTTATCTTTCAGAGAATATGGCGAAAATATGCTGTGAACTTATTTTAAAGTTATATTCCAAGTAAACAAACATTTAAACTCAAAAATCTGTGCACATAACTCATTAACTATTCTGAATAAAATGTTTCTCTAATAAAAAGGATTTTTTTGATATGTTATTTTGTATATAGTATACAAAATTTAAGTATTCTATATTTTATAAATAATTTCCTTTCAGCTTTATTTTTTACGTGCTTAAGCTCTATATAAGAATCAGTCAAATACGAATAGTACAGGGTATTTGCAAACCACACACACTTTAAGGTCTCATTCTTGTCTGCTGTTTTATTTTTGCTTGTGGCATAGGCAAACATGATGCTGGAGCTCTTTCGGCTGCGTTGCTTTGCTGGCAGTTTATTTTGCATGCCACAAATAATTTCAACTTTGGCAGCAGTAGTTGCCTGCCTGCTTGCAACCTATGCGGCCGGCAGTTTGGCTCATTGTTTCTCGCCTAGATTTTTGGGCAATGCCAAAAATGCCAAGGCAAGGCAAGCCAGAACCTGCTGTGTGTTTGTACAGAGCGTTTGTGTGTGTGTGTGTATGCGTTGTAGCAACTCAAATTAAGCTAAAACCGCTTCAAGTTGCAATTTCCGACGCTGCAGCTGCAGCATGGAACAACAACAAAATGCCTCAAGGATATGAGTAGCAAGTGAAAGCAACAACAGCAGCAGCAGCAACCAACAACAAACTAACTATAATTAAAACTTTGCACAGACACGAGAGAGAGACAGAGAGACAGAGAGGGCGGTGCCACGCCCACCTCCTCCGCTCCCGCCCCCTGGCTCAACTGACATGTCATGTAGTCCATGTAAACACATCTAGATGCTGCACTCAAGCAGATGCTTAAATGGAATTAATGCATTAATCGCTTTGGGGCCGCTAAGCCGCTTGCGGCGTTGCTAATTGACGAAATGCGCAACAAAACCAACAACAACAACAACAGCAACTACAAAAACAACTATCTGCGACCCTTGACCTTTTGGAGTCCGCTCTAAAGTTAAATTAATTTGTGTCAACAGCTACGCAACTTTTACAAATGAATTACACATTCGAGGCACGCAGCTAACTGGTTTAGAGTTCAGCTCGTCCTGCTGGTTGTCCTGGCTGTCCTTTGCGGCTGACCGCTTGCATAATTGTATTTGTTTTTAGCCGCCAAACTTTTATTTTTAGACAACCCTTCCAGCACCAAAAAAAAAGGGTTGCCGAATTTCAATATTAATTATGCAACGTATTTCAAGAAGAGTTTAATTGATTTATGCGCCTAACGAGTGCAAGTAATAAAAAAAGACTTTCAGATATTTCAGTTTAGATAATTGCCCGCGAGCGTATTAAGCTGTTGGCTTCTTTCTTTGATAAATTGTTCAAATAACAGCAACAACAAATTACAATTGTATTGACTTTACAATTTCAATTCTTGTGTGTGAGCAACTTTTAAAGTGGCCGCCAGATGAGAAATTGCCCAACATTTGCTGATGATTTCTTTTTTTGGTAGGATGTTTACTTTCAGTTGTTGTTGGCTAATGCTGGCTACCGCCATTATGCCATTAGCTCTGGGGTAGCGTATTTAGGTCACATGATTCCAAATGCTTGTGCATTAATGGCCCCCAACAGCAATGCTTCTAAGGCTTTTGGCCCAGCGACGACGACGTCGACGACAAACCGGACAAACGGCAAAAAGCCCAAACATAATAAGAACCAACAAGAGCCACGCCTACAATTGGGGGGTGTGGCAAAGGGGGAGGTGAGTGAATGTGAATGCCTCAAGTCGCAGTCAATTCGAGGGAAGCATCAGCACTGAGCAAAGCGCACAAAGGATATCAAATTTAAGTGCACACACACACACACACATGTCACTGGGAAGGGACGACCAGAGAGACACCACTCAGCGAGGGCTGCACGAGAAAGTTGCAGGTCGTTAAAGTTATCAATGCAACATATACTGTTAAAAAACTCTCCCAGCTAAGTTTAATTAACAGCTATGTTAACTGCAGTAGTTAAAAACATTCTCTGTTAAGTTTATATCTGTTAATGCAACGCAGTCTGTTAAGAAGTCCTCTCTTAACAGGCATGTTTAAGTAGCTGTTATGTTAACAGCAATAATTAAAACCATTCTCTGTTAAGTTGTTCTATGTTAATGTTAGGCAGTCTGTTAAGCAGATCTCTCTTAACAGGCACGTTCCAGTAGCTGTTATGCTAACAGCAATGAGCAATAAAATACTCTGTTAAGTTGTTCCCTGCTGATGCAAGTTTTTGCCTTAAATTAAGTTTACAAGTTTTTTATTATGTAATCAAGTTTCTCTTGAACATCTTGCCAAATTGCTAACTTCACAAACCAACCTCGCTGTCATCTGCTGGCTATATGTGTGTGACCTAATCGCATTGAATTTAATGTCAAGCAATTTCTGTTCTCATTCGACTGCTGTTGCCTGCGACTTTCTTCTTCTTATTCTTATTCCTTTCTTCATGTGCTTTTCTTTTTTTCTTCCATTTTTTTTTTTGCAACACAACTCGATTCAATTCGAGTGTGTGTGGTAAATTCTTTTGAAAACATCATGAAAATAACATACTTTGAACTTTTTTATTGTCAATTGCCGTCCGTCTGCACACAATAAAACTTGACTTCATTTAGGTCATTTTCATTTCATAATTTGTCGCAGCTTTTTCTCGCATTTTCTTATATTTCTCCCTAAACGCGCTTTAATTTGATTACAATGTGAATAAGGGTGTGTGTATGTGTGGGTGTGTGTGTGTGTTTAAATATGCAGCAGCATATGCCACGCCTCCCAATTTTATGATTGAATGGCAACGGCTGCTTTGGCATCAACTGTCGCATTTGGTTATTCGATTCTGGCCATAATAGTTTACCGCAGGGGCCGCAACTATCAACGCAGCACACTCAAATTGGCATTGGGTATATTCATAGGTGGATATTCATATTCATACACACACACACACACGCATTTCATCTGCCTTTAGCAGCTACTCAATTCAGTTACGTTTCGCCCATTCAGTCGAGGGCTTTTGGGTAACATTTTTATTGGCAAGCAAATGCGATTACTGCCTGCAACAAAGTTGCACACACTCACAGTTATTTCCCCTTTGCCCCGTTCCCAACTATTCACCTTGCTCCCGAGTTGAGTTGAGTTGAGTTTGGCTGCGCTATCAAAATTGTTTGCAGTCTTTTTTTTTTTTTTTTTTGTGTTGCGCTTGCGAAAGTTTTTCTTTTTAGCCAAAAACGTGAGCGCACTGCAAACGGCAAAACAGTGCTGCTAACTGCTTTTTAGCTAAGGTTACTGCAACTGCTGCTTCTGTTTCTGCTGCTTCTTGTTATAATTTTCTTGGCGATGTAATTGCGCTTATCGCATTCTAAGAAGGCAAATTTGCCGCAAATCCACGTGCCCAATCAGAAGCAGCCAAAGAAGAAACATAGATAAATATATTATATATATATGATAATAATAACAGACAAAAATAGTTGTCTAAGCTGTGAAGAATGATGAATACCCTAACAGACTTACCCTAACAAAAGTATGCTAAGCATATATTAAATTATATATTATTAAGCAATCGAAAACAAGTAAAAGGAATAAATCCAGATATCTACAGTTTTTATTTAAAAGATAACATAATGCTGAATTGACAACTTTATACACAAATATGAATTCAATTTAAAGACACAATAATACATTTCCCATTGCCATGTGAAAGTAAATTCTAGAAAATTTCTACTTTTCAAAGCGTATCACAAAATTCGTGACCAAACAAAGGTATAATAATAAAAACAAAAAAAAAAAGTATATACTATATAAGAAAACTGGCACACAGCATAAAGTGAAATATAAAAATAAAATAAAAAAACAAAAAAGAATGAGAATAATTTTTTGTAATCCGCTTAGCTGCCATCGTCAGTTGCCAGTTTGCCAGTTGGCATTTTGGCAAAGGGAGAGCAAAGCGCAAAACTTAATTTGCTGCGTGACGCTGCTGCGGGAAAATGTGGGCAGATAGCGGACTGAAGAAGAAGGGGAAGAAGAAGAAGAATGAAAAAGGGGGCTGGGGTAATTACAACATAAATTTGCCAAATTGGTTCTTTAAAAAAAGTTTGGAACGACCGCGGGGCATTTAGGTTAGCTGACATTTAATGCTGATGCAGCAGAAGCGCCCACTTTAATGTCTGCGGTGTCTGGTTAGCTGTTAATCCCAACCAGCTAATCCCCGGGTCAGCATATGTGAGACAGAGAGACAGAAAGAGAGAGAGAGAGAGAGCCTGGCAAATTATCGCTGCCAGTTGACCTAACCTGATAAGGCCAAACATGTGTAGAGCACGAGCAGCTTACCAAGCTCTTTCCTCCCCCTGACCCTTCCTGGAGTATAAATATGTTGTCTGCTTGGCAGAGACACGCCTGTGGTCGAAAAATAATAGGTTTATGCTCTGCAGGCATTGGTCAACGGTGATTGATATGCCAAAACTGTCGCCGTAACTGGAGTAACTGTAATTGTGGCCAACATCAATGCACAAAATCGGCCGAAAGCGTATTTCAACTTTAATATGCTTAATATTTGATTTGTGGCCCAGAGTCTGTGTCTATGTGTGTGTGTGTAAGTATGTGTTGTGTTTTGTGTGTGTGTGTGTTTAAGTCACTGACACTTGCTATTATGCAGATTTAATCAATCAGTGTGGTAACTGCTGTTTAATACCTTTTAAACCGCTTATCTCTGCCAAAATTGTTGTAACTTTTCCACTTGTTAAAAGACCAAACTTTTGTGTTAACTGCCAGCTGTTTATACTTATATTAAGCAAATAGTTGCATTAAAAACTTTCGCCTTTTGCGGTTGCTTTTAAAGTTGTTTGCTTCCTTTTGCCAATCTCTCCGAAATGTTGTTAAGTAATTATGAATTTATTTTTTATTTACTTGGCTCTTTATTTATTTAGTTGTCATTAAACGCATTTTTATTAATGAAAAGTAAACATTTTTTGCTTGATATTTATAATTATCTTATAAGTGTGTTTTTATATGTATATATATGTATGTTTATTTCTTATTAAAAGAATATTTTTGTGTTATTTACCTTTTTCTGTGGTAATTTTCATATACACACAAATGTTTTAAGCAACTTTAAGCAACCAAAACGAATCTTAATTTTTTTGTTTTATACTCCAGAGTAACTTTTTAGTCTTAACACCTTGCTATATCATCTTTAGATTGGAACTTCTCCATGATTTCTTCTCTTTTTACACATTTCCTATCGTTTTAACTTAACTATTTTTTTGATTGCCCTCCATTTCAAGTAATACGCACATCCTTTATGGACCCTTTTTTGCACTCTGCCTGCATTTGTCACCTTTGAAGGACTCCATTATAAAGTGCACGTAATGCGGTTGCACTTGTTGTGTATCTTTAAACGCTTAGTCTGATCAGCGTTTGCGACCTTTTTTTTTTTTGTCCGGTGTCGTGGTGACCGTTCCTAGCATGTGCCACGCCCACTTTGATGCTGGCAAATGGACAAAACAAAGAAAGGACTAAAAAGAATGCCGCACTGCTTTGGTAATTTTTTTTAATGCTGCACTTTAGTTGATAAGTCAACCACTTGAGCACAGCGGCAAATCCATGGGTCGCCTATCTGGGCTATCTCCTTCTCTCTCTCTTTCTCACACATACACTCTATCTCTCTCTCTCTCTCTCTCTTTCTATCTTGGCCAACACCTGCCAACTGGCTGTCGGCCAGACACTGGTCCCCAACTGTTGGCATTTTGTAATTGCATTACGGGGGCCGACAAAGCAAAAACCTTTTCAAAGCACACACACACACACACACACACACACACACTATATGCAGGTGTGTGTTTGTGTGTGTGAGAACTTTAAGTGCCCCTTTGTGCTGCTGTATAGCTGCGCGTTGGCTTTGGCTTACGCTTTTTGTACGTTGCATAGTTTTGCGTGGCTGCGACAAGCGACTAACGGCAACATTGTGGCCAGCAAACGCGGCGTATACGCAACGTGCGTCCGTCCATCATCAGGATCGTCAGCTCGTCAGCTCGTTTGGCACAAACGCGAATGACAATTAAAACGCAGCCGTAAGCCATGTCGTCAATGCAACATTGTGGCAATGCTATTTTTGGGCACACCTTGCTGCGCATTGCATTACGTGAATTTCAATCGTGGCCAACTGAATGATTTGCAGCTAACGCTGCACGGGGCTAACCGTGCTAAACTGGTCCCATCAAATTGGTAAACTAATATGGCCAACAATGTAAACACACACACACAGAGCGACGACAAGATTGCTTTTATAATTGAAACGCTCGAATTACTTGCAACTAGCCGTTGACGTTGCCGTAGCCGCAGACGCCAAGGCTTAGCTGGGGCAATCAAAATGTCTGCCACACACACACACACATACATACAGCGCCTGCTGCAGTTGAAAGTCATAAGATTACAGTCCTTGCTGTTGTTGCCGGGCAGCTGTCCCGTTAGGCTGGGCATCATGCATAAAGTCTAATTAAAATTTGTGTGCCAGGTGGTAAATAAAACTAATTATACATGCGCAAATCATCGACAGTTGAGATTGGGGGGCCCATCTTTAAAACGAGATGGAAAAAGTTTTGCGCAGTCTGCTGCTGAAGTTCGGGACTAAACCTGACAACAACAACAACAACAACAACAATGACAACAACGGCAAAAGAGAAAAGAGAGTAAAAAAATAACAAAAAAAACTTTGCACAAAACTTTGACGTTGGTGTCCGAAGGGGGGGCAAAGGGCGGCCAAATCAATGATGCAGCTGCCATAAGACCTCTAAGCTCAATTATGGCATGAACAGAGCACACACACACGCACACACACATAGAGACGAGGAGTGTAAGATACACAGACAAAGACATGCACTTCGCCATTGTTCTAGAGCTCTATTGCTTGCAGATTGAGCTTGAGCTTGAGCATGAAATGCGCTCACAGATAATTTATCTGATAGATACACTAGAACACAAAGTTGTCAATTGCCATTTGATTAGCAACGCCCACCCAATTAAGTAGGCTATGAAAAATAATTAATGCCTACTAAGAGAACTAATTTAATTTACTCACAATATCATTAAATTATTTGATAGCTGATGGAAAATGAAATTAGCTAAGAACTAAAGCAATTGTTTATAGTCGAAAAGAAAACACTCTTATTTAAAATTTTATTTGTGAAAAAACCTTTTATTAGATATATATGTATATATGTAAACTTTATTATTATCTAATGTCACTCAAATCACACAATCAGTAAGGGTATTCAAGCACAATTTTTATTTTATATGTTCTTCTTTCGAGTTTATTAAAAATGTTTCAGAAACAGAACTTTGCCGAATTAGGTTATTCATCTTCATCGACAAGCGCCTATTTGGCACGTTCGGCTTTTTTAGAACAATTTTTGCAGTTTCTGCCCGCTGCTAACGTCTTTTTGTAAAAGTCAAATTCAATTTGGCGATGCCATGGCAAAAGCGAGCAAAAAAAAACTTTGATCAAAGCTTTGGCCAAATTGCTATTGTCAACGACCAAATACACACACACACACAGATGGAACGCTTCATAGTCTTAAAAGAGCAATGTACGTAGTACATACCAAAAATTGTCAACTTCACAGAAGGCAATAACAACAACAACAACAACAAAAAGTGGCGGAAAACAGAAAATAGAAAATAGAATATGCCAAAGTTGGAAAGTTTCGTTTTATTTTTAGCTGTTGCTGCTGTTTTTGTTGTGGTCGAGTGTACTTTTGACTGTCGTATACCCTACAAAAAAGGGCAGCACAAAGTTGCTTAAGCTTTAGCTAAGAATATGAGCAAACATTTTAATTGATTGCTCAATGGAAAGAATGTAAAAAGTATTTTTCTCGCAGGTTAGCAGATTTTTTAGTCAGAAACCTTTTTTTCATTTGCATATTTGTTAATTAAGCTAATGGGCTGGATTAGTTCAAAGGAAAAAGTTATGTCAGTTGGATTTTTGTTAGCATTTAGTTACAATTTTAAGAGCAAATAGTATTTAATATTCTTTTCAAAAATATTCCTAACATAAATCACACATAAGTCCGATATTTTAATCAAAAAAAAGATTTTAATAACTATTAGCAGTATATCTTATAGTCTATCATTCTGTCTTGCCACTCAATTCAGCAGAGTGTTTATGTGTGTTTGAGTGTGTGAACGAGCGTTAAAGCATGCATTTGGACATAAACAACTTAACAGTCATTAAATCCAAGCCGCCAAGCGATAAATGTCAATAGCACTGCCTGAAAAACTTTGCTGCAGTCACACAGAGAGTGATATATATATATATATACATATATAGAAAGTCACAGTCACACAGACTATGTGCAGTATGCATTGCAGTTGAAGCCATTAAACACATTGCGCATACGTCACGTTGACCCTCATTTTGTGTAGCTTACAAATTGCCAGCGTTTAAGGCTGATTTTCTGTTTGTTGTTGCTGTTGTTGGAATACAAATGGAAGATATTCGTACATAAATCGCATTTGTCCAGTCGTCGGGCAGGTTTCTTTCTCGTTAAAAGCGAAATTTCGGATTTATGTGCCGCACAATGATAAATTGAATTTCGCTCAAAATTAACTGTAAGCCAAAGTGAACGTGCCACAACGCAATCAGCGGCAGCAGCAGCAATAACAACAACAGCTGCCACAAGAAAAATGGTCGCAACATATGCGGCCTATAAAATGTGACAAGCAGCAAAACCGCAAAAGGAAAACAAACTACGATTGTGGCTTGAGCTAAGACAACGACTGTCTGTCTGACTGTGTGTTGTGTGTGTGTTTTGTGTGTGTGTGTTGTGCGACCGCAGCGTCAAGTTTAGTGCAATGAAATTAGGACACAAGCTGTAGTAGGCTGTAGAACAGAACAGAACAGTAGAACGCCTTGGCCTGGCAATTGTCTAAGCATATTTGTCATTTGATTGATTTATTTTGGGCTGCCATACAAAAGACACAAAGCGCCAGATTTGTGGGGCCAACACAAACAAATGGCAGCAGGACAACTGACTTGTGGCTCAATTGTGACAGACAGCCCTCACACAAGCCACCGAAATGGGAGCCCAAGCTAAGGCGCTTTGTCAAATCACAGCACCCTCTGCTCGGTAGCTTCAGACACAAACAACCTGCCCGTAGATCAGGTGCCTTTTAGTATTAAATCCATTATGCAGTCAAGGGGAGTAGCTACGAAAGCAAGCAAAGCGCGCTGAACGACTAGCAGATACCCTTAACATGGCAAAATCACTTCCTACACAAATAAATTGTAGCTGGAAATTTAATAAATTTTCATATCTTTAATAGTTAAGATCAGAAAGAGACTTAAACTTGCGTTCCGGACATAAAGATATTTGCTTTTATCTGTTAAAAGCATTCTGAAAAGACATTATTCCCCTTTTAATCACATTTAATGGATACAGATGAAAAAATCACTAATTGAATTGCTACTGATAAATATATAATAAGCTAACAGATAAATTCTCTTTATTAGGTTACAGGTGAGTTATGGAGACGAATTTAATTTTCATGTATATATACATTTTATGCCCATATAAAGTAAATAAATGGCTGCTTTGCAACAAATGTTAAGGATTAAGGATTATTTTTGCTATATAGAAGAATTAAATATCTTATGTGTAGAAAAGCAAAATTCCTTTTGTTAATATTTGTATTTATTATAAAAGATACTTTAAACATAACAATTCTTATATTTAACGAGTTTTCTTTCTTCGAACAACATTTGCGCATTATTTTAAAAAACCATCATAAAAAAATCTTTACCTGTTTATATATATATCTATGCATAAATATGCTCAACTTTATAAAATGGCGAATATTTTTTGCTGTTGTCGTTATGAGTTCAGCGAACAGAACGAAAGGTGAAAGGTGACTGTCTAAACTGTTGCCATCATTTTTTTTGTTGCAGTGAGTTAGCGATTTTCATAGCATAACCCGTTGGAGCGTTGAACAAAAAACTGTGATGATGGCATTAAAGTTGTGCCATTTGAAAGTCATTCAACTGCATTAAATATGCAAATGCGAAATGGCATCGTTTGGCCCACCTTTGACTGCAGTTTCACATTTAGCTTTGGCTTTGTCTATTTTGGCCGGCATTATCGAAATGCCAATCAATGGCAGAAAAGTTGTTTGCAACTCTCGAATGGAATTCCAACGATCCAAGCTGCCAAGGCATATAAAATTTAAATGCTCAAAAGAAGAGCAGCAGCAGCATAAAAAAAAGGAGGAGACTTTTGCACTCGCAGAAACGCAAACAAAGAGAGACAACAACAAAGAGGGAAAAGGGTAATAAAAGCTCTTAAATATACAAACAGCAACATATATTGCATTAATGATATCCCTTTGTAGCTTTGTAAGCTCACAAAAATTCCGGTTGCTTTTTAATGCAGGATTAAGTATGTTAACCCTGCCCAATTCGGAAATTAACACATATAAATTATCTTAAGATTTTGAAGTCTTTTAAATTTAAGTAGGAATAATAATAAAAATACAATTTGTCATCGCATTTAAAATGTTTCGAGGAAATATTATGAATTATTTCAAGAGTAAACAACTGTCAAATATGAATTAAATATATTTTTATATGATAAAATTTATATTAAATAGCAATCCAATTTTATGAAAAATGATATGTGTAAAGATAAAGTTGTTCAGCTTCCACTTAAGAGATACCTTCTAATCTTGCCTGCTTTCTATTAACTATGATTCAATCTAAAGGTATATAAATATACATAGTTAAATAGTATATACAGAATTAAATATCAGCCTGACTATAAATATATATATAACATTTGCAATATCTACAAACTCCAAAATCCTCTGATCAAAAACTAGTCTAGAAACTTTCCAAAGTCTTAGGCAAAAGTTATTAAGCCCCAATAGATGTGGCAATAAGTTCTACATGCATGCAAAGAACAGGATTCAGGTGGTTGGGTGGTTGGTTGGTCGCTGGCCCAGTTCATAAGTTCAATTTGCCAATTGTGGGTTTAGTTTGTTGTAGTGGTTTTTGGTGGCTTTTGCTGCATGTGGTGGTGCAAAAGATGACAACAAAAAGTACTTAAACATTTGATTGTTTATGTGGGAGGCGAAAGCGGCTCTTTGGGTGAATGGATTGGGGTTAGATGGGACTGTTAAATGTGAGCTTGGCCTACCTGTTGAATAGCGGACCACAGCCGCTGCGGCGCTGCTGACGTCGTCGCCAGAGCAGCCGCCATAGGAGAAGTGATGTCCGCTTAAACCAGTGCCAGAAACAACGGCTATTTCATTCAGTTCATGGCCCGGCGAGGTGCCAGCGGAAACAAGCCGTGTCGATGATGTGGCCGAATTGCCCTGCGAATTCTTGCGTCCACGTAACGAGAGCACAAGTCTTTTGGCTGTGGACATTCCACACCACCGGATGCTTACCGCCGTCTATCCAGCTTCGTCGCCCTTTCCTCCCGGCGTTGTCTTTGTTGTTCTTGTTGTTCTGGTTTCTCTGTCGCTGCGGCTCCTCCGGTTGTCCGCTCAACTGCAATGAGAAATTGAAATGGAAATGAGAAACTTTTTTTTCAATATTTGCAAATGCAAAAGTAAAACTCAGGGACAAAAACTACAATAAATGGACAAGCAAAACGCTGAGAGTGCTCGCACAATGAATACCCTGTGGGCAACTTAGAAAATAACACAAAAAGCTTTGATTTGTAAACAGTAAAGAATCTCATAAGTCTTTAAGCTTAACTTAAGTTTATGAGAATCGCAAAGAGAGGTCCGTAAACATTTGTGAAAGTATTTTAAATGAGTGTTTATTTATCCAAAATGATCCCTTGCGAATTAAGAAACCTCTTCCAACTGTGTGTACAATTTTAATATAGCCATTATTCTTATTTATTAGCTGCTACAATCTAATGCAACACTGGGTAACAACACTGCTATTTATAATCTTAATAATTTAGCAGTGCTTCAAAGAAAATATGTTAATCTTGAGCTTGGAATTTTCATTTAAATGAGCAGTCTCCGTGTCTGTGTCGAGTGGCAGCGAACAGAACAATCTTAAATTATGCAAATGCTTGCAATCAACGCTTAAGCAATGCCAACGAACAGCAACAGCAATGATAAGCATAAGAGACAAAAAAAAAATGATTGCGACATGAAAAATATGCCCGCAATATTAGCATAGAAGGGGAAAGGGGAACTGGGTGTGCGAGTGTGTGGGTGTGTGGGTGTGTGTGTAGCGAAAGCCTCTTAAACAAGAACAAGAGAAATAGGCAACAAATGTTACTTTTAGCCAATACCCAATAACATATAACGAATACGCCCCGCATGCCAACTAAAAAAAAAAAAAAAACAGAATAAAAAACCGTCCCTGCTCGGGCGCCGTTGCCTTATCAATTTAATATTTAATAAGCCGTGCCGGGCATAAAGAAACGAAAAGAAATATATATATATATATATATTCAGTTGAGTGTAAAGTTGATAACCTAACAAATGTGAATGGGGCACGCGGAGCGCGTTTCGATTTCAATGGCCGATAACGATTACTATTACGATTACTTCCATAAGCATAAACAAGCCCCAAGTGAAAAGCCGCACTGGGCATTATTTAATATTGAAATGTGTGTGCGTAGGCTAAGTATATAATGTGTATGTGTTTTTGGGCTTGCTTGACTTTAAAGTCCACACACGCACACACACACATCTGTGACTTGACATTCGTACGTGACGCATAACAAATTTGAGGGATTTGTTGCACTTTGATTGAATGTTCGTTGGCGTCGCAAAGCTAAATATGATTTATGTGTGCCACACACACACACACGCACACATATGTGACTCAGCTAATTTGTGGGCGTGGTTGGCGCCCACTTTTAAGTCAACCACCCCATTAAAGTTAGTGCCGCCTAACTTATTGCATATCCGATTTTTGTGGCATGTGAAGTTTCTGATTACGCAAAAGCGACAAAAAATTCAACAGGCTAGCAAGGAAAAAAATATTAACCGGTAGACAGGCTGGCAGGCTTCAGCCAGGTTGACTACGTTCCGGCCAAAGCCAAAAGGCAATCAAGTGTTGCCAAAAACTATGCAAACATGAAAATTGCCAAAACGCTACCCGATGCCGCACAGCCAGCTTTCAAATACAAAACCCAAACCCAAACCCAAAAGCCAAAGCCAAAAATGGCTGAAATTGCACTTGCAACCAGCGCTGGTGGATGAGTGTGAGCGAGAGGGAGAGAGTGATGGAAGTGAGTGCGAGGTGAGAGAGCAGCAGATTGCGGACAATTGTTTGCGTTGTGCAAGTGTCAACAGCATTTGCAATTCCGTTAAATTTTTACCTCTTTGGGGTTTTGTCAACGCTTCGCTAGGCAAGCTGTTGTTGTCATACCCTGTAATTGTCAGGTAGGTTCGGGTTGCTTAAGGGTTGCAAAGAATATACCTTTGGTAATACAATTTTTAATCAATCATGAATAAGATTTGCAAAATTGACGAGGCAACAATAAAGTAAAAACCTATCCTTAGCCTTAGCTTTATATAGTTAATGGTTTCTTATCAAACACACGACTATAAACACAGCTAACCCTAACTTTCTAAATCTCTGCAAAGTCTATCTTTATTACAGGGTAACTGTAAGTCTAGTTTAAGCCCCGACACATTTCAAATTTTATTGTTATATATTGCGTCTGTTCCAGTGTGTGAAAATATGGTAATTTTGCTTTTGCCTTTTTTCCTTTTTACTCCTCTTTTTTTTTGTTTTTTGAATAGCTTGAATACATTAAATATACAATAAAGAAACACTTATATATTTATTTCAATATGCAATTTCAATTGAATGTTTAGACAGTGTTATTACAGTCGGGGTTAGAACAATTTTTTTTTTTTTTTTTTGGGTTAGAATCGATTTGACAACATTTGAGTTTAGCATTTGTGCCACTTGGCTAATTAAAGCTTATGTATACGCAATGTGACGCCAACTGCGAGTCAGCTCAAAATGATGGTCAGCATTTGTCCATCTCGCATGGCAGCGGACTAAAAAATGAATCGCCATCAATCTCGCGTTGACACGACAAGAGCGATGGTGACCATGGTGGACACCAAAAAAAAAAAAAAGCAAAAAAAAGTAAAGCAGGAAAAGCAGGAAAAAAGGCAACTAATTACAGCGCTGTTGACAGTACCTCAACGTACGCGCCTGGAAGGGTTTTTAGTCGGGTCGGTTTCGCCTTGCTTGCGCCAGATTAGGGTTTCTGATATCCTAGCCCAGGCAAAAGCTAAAAAAAGCCTGAGTAAGCATTTAGGTGGGCATTGACTGGACTAAGTAAATACCCTGTGAAAGGGAATTTGTTTGCCTAATGGATTTAAAGTTTAGTGGGGTATAAGAAAATATATGCTATAATCTTAGAAATGAATAAAATATTCTGTGCACAGGAGTCTTTATAAAAAATCCTAAGTTGAGGTAGAAAAGAGTTGAAACGGAATATATTACTATATATAATTTAATTGGGCAATTTCCTATAATATTATAATACCTCTTTGTGATAGAAAATTTACACTTTACAGGGTATGCACACATATAGAAAAAAAAGGAGCCTGCCCAGCCTCGTATGCGATTATGTCAAGCACGCATTTGTCAGCGGATGGCGACAGCATCGAATGAAGCTGACAACTTGCCGGACTGATGGACTGATGGACTGACGGACTGATGAAATGATGATAGCCAACATCTCTGCGGCAAGCCGAGCACAATTGTGTGCAAACTAATTGCATGTGGCCAAATATATACGAGCTGATTAAAATGGCAACGAGATTTTAAATCGCTGAATGAGATGCTCTCTGAAATTGCTATTGATTTAAGTAATGGCGTATTTCATTTCGCAAGAGTTCTTATTACGTTTTCACGCAAAATGAATTTTGTATAATAAATGTGTTGAAGCCATGATTTATGGCCTGCCAACAAAAAAAAAATACCGTTGCTGATAAATGAACACTTGACGCGGCCGACACATAAATTTATTATTATGTATTCAATAAAATACGCATTTAACAGCTTAATAAATAGCTCTTCTTCTTCTTTATTCAGCCAATGAATATATTTGCATTTTAATTAAACTTTCCGTTCAACTTGCGTCTTGTGCTAATTGTTTGCGTACCAATTTTAAATGCTAAACTTTTAATCAAGTTAAATATTTGCAGAAACAACTCAAAATTAATATTTAAAACCTGATTTTTGACAAGGCAAATTCATCAATTTTAAATGAAACAGAATTTTCTGTGGATAAGGTAATTTAAAGAACAAAACAAATCAGAGCAAGAAGAATTACTTTGATTATAAAAGAAGAATCGTGAAATCTACAACTGAATTCTTTTAATTTTTATTCCTATTAAAGCCCACTTTAAAATAATGTTTAACAATCAACAGAAAAATTGCAATACGAATACCGCACGATTTCACAAACATGATTGGGCAACTATATATATACTTTATATATATATATATGTATATAGTATATTTACTTAATAGCTTAACGGCTGTGTGCGTCAATTTCTTCTGCCTTTCGGGTAAATAAAAACCAAATTAAAAGCACTTAACTTTTTTTTTGCAGTTTTTTTCCCGCATTGTTCAACTTGTATATTTATTGAAGCGATTCATATTGAATTTGCGACGGAGGGGTGGGGGCGTTTGACCACGCCCACCTGCAAAAATGCAAATTGCAAAATGCAAAATGCAAATAAACACATAAATGCACAGCTGCAATTTGGGTAACGGTCGTTACATTTTGCAACATGCAACACATTTCACGTTGCAATAACGTGTTGCAACAACAACAAACATAGCCCAGCTGCCAGCTGTAAGTTGGATTTTAGCGATTTTCAATCCAGCTTGCCACATTGTTGCCATGGCTGGCCGCGCAAATATTTAATTGTGCCCTAACTTTTAATTTTGTTTTTTTTAATTCTATTACAGTAACTATTTTCCGCACTTTACACGCCACACACAGAAAGAGAAAGAGAAAGAGAGAGAGAGAGAGAGAGAGAGGTAGGGAGATACTTGGACAGCCACAAATGCATCACCTGCTGCAACTAACCCAACTAACCCCCAACTAACCAACTAACTATCCAACCTCAACGTAAACCAAGCCCCAAACTTTGCTTTTTCTCTCTTTTTTTGACGCCATCTCGAATGCCGATGCCGATTCGCTCGGCTCTCGACTGGACTGGCAAACTGGTTGCGCACGAGTTGCAATTTATAACTGCACATACGTGCAGTCTTGGCAAAGCCCCTCCCCCTCCCCCCTCCCTCCCTTGCTCCCTTGCCCCTTGTTCCATCCTTCGTCCTGGCGGCAGCACATAAACATTTTTGTTAGCTGCGCTTTAGTTGCACGCTGCTTCGCCTTTGTGCCGAGGCGCCTGCATTCGCATGTCCTATGTCCTGGCAAGGACTGCTGCTATAACAGTTTTTGTGATCCGCCGGAGCGCAAATAAACAAAAGGTTCGCGCAAAACAAAATGAAATACAACGACGACGTCAAGAACAATAAAATATAAGTAAAACACAAAAAAAATAAATGTTAAAAAGTATAAGAAATGCGGTAGACAAGAGTTTGCACGACTAAAAGATATCCAGTAGTGAACTTGGATTATTGGAACTATAAAATAAAATATCAAATATTATAGTCAAATTAAATAAATTAAAAATATAGCTAACCTATATAAAAGAGTTTAAAATTAAGTCAAAATTGCTTCAATATTTTCAATCTAACTATTTTTTTTAATTTAATTAATTAAACGCCTTTTATAAATAAGCAAAACATTTGTTTGTAAAGAGCTTATACAAATTTTTACTCCTGATTGATTACACAAAATTCTTCATCAAAGAAAGCTCTTGGGCAACAATGTACATGCAAATTTATGCATAGCTATAAAGCACCAATTGTAAACTTTTAACAGGGTATTACAAAAGGCAACAAAGTGCGGGCAAGCGGGCAAAACACGCCGCTGCGTCAGTTGCAGCTATAAAAGTGCTGAGGAAAAGCGGAAAAATGGAAAGGGGGAAATGGGAGGGGGGGGGGCGGGTTCTTCGCCACTTGCAGCTGGCAACACAAATTTTTGCTGGCGCAGGCAAAATATGTGCAATGTTGGCAGCTTTAGGACGACGGAACCAAGCAGATTTTGCGGCCGAGAAAAAAGCGTAGACTTTGGCTTTTAAGCGAATGGGAGAGATTATTAATCAATGGCTGGACTTCAGTCAACTAAAGAGATTTAGTTCGAGTTGGCTGCATGCCACACGCTGCCAATTGTTGTTGTTGTTGTTAGTGTTGTTGCCTGCGGTTGTCAGCTTTGGTTTTAGAGCTGCCTTTGGCTTAATTGAATGCGATATTAACTGTTAGAGCATTTACACACGCACACACGCTTAATTGAAAACTGCTTACAGTTTTGCCTAATGAAGTTGCAGCGCACAACAAAATAATTCTCACATAAATTCTAAACGTCACACAGCATGAAAAATTCAATTTACCAGGATGCGTATGCGAGTGTGTGTGTACGAGTGTGTTTGCCATGAATTTTATCAGCATGCTTGTGTCCTGGCATCTGTTGTCTGCTTTTGACAGCTGCCTCTGATCGTCCTCGACGCCCAGCGCCCACTTCTCGGCCAGCTGTCAGGCGTGTCAAAACAATTGTCATTCATTCGCCAGCTTGTCTCTAGCTCACATCGCACTCCATCTCCGATGCATGGCGCTTGCAATTATGGGCCCCACTGACATGTGTTAACAGCCCGGCCCGAGCTACGCAGTCATTGCAATGTGCTCTCAACATTTCCGCACAGTTATTTTGCCCATTTCCTGTGGCGCTTTTCAGGCCGCTTTCAGTTCGTTTGCGCTTGGATATTGCGCATACGACGCGTTTAACCGCGCCTGAAATCAATATCAAAATACAACACTGACAGCGACGTTGTCCTCCTCTCCTTCTTGATTACAGCTGTCATATTATTTTCACACTTGAAATGTTCCATATCGATCTACAGTCTTTGGTCATTATCAATGCTGGCTATTATCTCCCACTCCATGGTGTGTGTGTGCGTGTGTGTGTGTGTGTGTGTATGCTTGGCACTTGGCTGTCACTTTAACATGCTTCTCTTGGCCGTGTGGCTTTTCTAATATCCTAGTATCCGCAGCTGCTGTCATTGCACTCGCTGTACAGCCAGCCAAAACATCCACCCACCAATCTGGACTCCGTTGGCGCAGTTTTATACCCTTTATAAAATGATGTCAATGGGGTATATAAGCATTGTGTATGTAAAGTTGAGAAGTACGCTTTTGAGTAGCTAATATAAGCTGGGCACTCATATTTTTCTCTTTCAGGTATGTAACCTCCTAAATATTACATTTTTAAGATACTTTTATTTTATTTTCCAATAAGTTTTTTATAAAATTTTTTAGTTTTCTCTCACGTAAGTCACAAAGATCGTTGGAAAAGAAATTTAGTTATAATAAAAAAAGGTTTTGTGTATCTGAAATGAATTTTATTCTCTCTTACAAATTTGTCTTAGTTCTTCTTCAAATCAAGACAAAAATCTGTTTAATCAGGAATTTTTTATTCTGTCTTGAGTTTGATTTCATTTACAATCCTTTTCAATTGGCTTAAGTTGCTCTACAGGGTATTTGTAGGCTATAATCTTTAGTCTGCCACCAATCTAGCTTGTTTCAGTTCACTTTGTGCCGCAGTCGCCGCCATCGATGTCGCCTCTGCCTCAGCCTCGAGGCTCCCAAGCGTTTGCTGTCTGACCACATGGCGTGGGTAATTGATGCCGTATCGAGTTATGTGTGTGTACCAGTGTGTGTGTGTGTGTGTGTGTGTGCGTGTGTTTGTGGAAACTGTTCGGCGCCTGGTTATCAATTTTCGCCATTGCGCACACATGTTGGCCATAATTTGCAAGTGTGCGCGCATTTTATGACCAAAAGCTTGGCTTGGCCAAAACGAACTTTGTACCAATTTAGTAAAAACAATACGAAACAAATCGTAGTTAGCGGAGGGAAAAGGGGCAAGCAGAAAGCCAAATGGGGTTTGTAAATCTCAGTATACAATTGCTACAAGCACATAACATAAATACATATTATATATACAAAAAACATAAATATACATTAAAAACAAAATGCAATTGCCACTTAAATTGTTGCTGGTCATAGTAATTATATTGGTGAGCAAGGACACAGCTTAATCCTTACAGCTAATCACTGACTGCCCCTTCCACAGCTTGGCCTGCCCAGCAGCTGGGCCAGATCGCTGAATCCGAACTTTACGCCCACAATGGAGGATCATGGAAAAGTATTACCGCTCGCCAAATTCGAAGTCAAAGTTGATGGGGACATCTTGAAAGTACCGGATGACCACGCCGTGCCCCACATCAGTCGTAAGCGGGTGGCCACCTGCCCGAAGACTCCTGTCGATCCGAATATTATTCACTTGCCGTGCGACGTCGATTCGCTCCACGTAACCAAGTTTATTGAGTTCATGCCCAATCATTGCATCTGTGCCTATAACGCCCGATACGCTTCGGAGCAGGACTATCACAACTATAAGATCCTGGAGCTGGAGGGCTACTTCTTTGGCCAATTCTCGGAACGCTTGAAACGCTTTGAAACTGAACCGCATGACTTTGATTTTCCCGATCCCAAGTTAAAGTAGAGATTTTCTTCTAAAAGGTGAAAGCAACGATGGTTTCTAGACTGATTGCAAATGTAGATCTTCAATTTTTTAATAACAAATTTATTCGACAAACAGATAATTGTTGTTGGTTAAAAAACTCCTCTGCAAGTTAAGATCTCTTAACGGGACTTGTTGAGGAGCTGACTTGATTATATGGTTAAGTGGAAAAAACTGACAAAGCAGCAAAAATTTCAAATATCATCTGGGGAAAATCAAATCTTAAGCAGATAACATTTTTTGTTAGTCAGAGTTGGGGCCAGGCTAAACACCTTTTTGGATTGTTGATGGCCACAATCAATCAAACTGAAATTCATTTAGCACCACGGAGAGGGGAACAAAGCAAATAAGGTGTTACGCTTAAGTGATTCTGGGGGCTCCCGCCGATTCTTTATCTGCCAATTCGCATAACATTTGTGTAATTTGTAATTTGGTGGATCATCAATCAGCCGTCGACTGTCGGCAGCGGTTGAACTTAACGCATTGATTTATCGATGAGTTGCCAAAAACGTAAGTAAAGTAAAATCAGGCTGAAAGCAATTTTTGCCCATTCAGTCTAATTAGAGACTGTGGTTGCCACGCCCAACTGCAGTTGGCTGCATTTCCCATTGGCCAGGCGAAAGATGAAAAATTGTTGCCTTTATGGCGTCTTCCTGCATCCGGTTTCCGGTTGCCAAAAGACACCGACAGAATATATATATACATACTATATATATATACTTGTCTTGCTCTCTGTGTTTTTTGGCTTTGTCGCCAGCTACATAAATTACGGGCAGGTCCTTTGCCAACTTTGCCTCGTTTTGATCCTTGTCCAGCATATTTAATTGTGCATTGCGATTATTTTACATAACTATAAAACTGATTTATGCATGCAAAATTTTACATTTTACATTTCGCATTTCGTTTTTTCATTATTCTTGTGATATTTTTCATTAAAATTCCTTGACAGAAATATGCGTACATCAAATAGGTATTTCAATTCAACATTTGTATAGCTATAAATGAGGAATGCTCTACTATGCAGTTACCCTGTAGGACAGTAAATTAAAAAATCAATGAAAAACTTTTTTTATATTCAGCTTTCATTGAAACGATGATGAATAAAGATTTTATTTAAAGAAAATTCAAATAGGAAGCTCACAATTTTCACACTTCTTTGTAATCAAAGTAGATAATTGCTTGGGCTTCCTTCTCGGAGCAAAAATAAAACATTCACATCAAATAAATTAAAGTTGTGTGCAAACTTTTGGCTGAAATTTTATGAGGTTTCCCACCCATTGGGCATGCCTTCCCACTAATTTAGTACAGGGCATAATGATTGTCTCTCTAGGTGAGCTGCGTCTTCTTTTACTTCTCTTCTTTTTTTTGTGTGTGTGTGTGTGTGTGTGTGTGTGTTTGGCCCCCGACTTGAGGCTGCTGGCAACTTTTCCACATGAACAGAGTGAAAAGTTGAAATTGAGTTTCGTTAATGCAGACATACACACACACACACACACATACGCACGCACACACGCACACTGGACGATAACACAAAGAAAACTGGAGCTGAAGCAATGTCGTAAAAGCCGAGCAAACCAAGCCGAGACGCCCCGGCAAAAAAGTCCCAGCGGCAAAGTTTTTGGCGCAGTCAACAACAACTAAAAGGAGCTGGGTTTTCCTTTTTTGGGAGGGGGGATGGGGGGGATTGGGAAAATGCCGCATGGCTGTTGACGACGCAAAATCCACAGGCGCAAAGTTGCCTCAAGCGAAAAGGTGAGCACACTTTGAATAGAGAGTAAAAGAGAGAAAAAGATAGAGTGAAAGAGACAACAAATGTGGTGGGGGGGGGGGGGCAGCATTTAAAATTTTAATGTCTTTGCAATAAAATTATTGACTCAACTCGGTTCGTTGACTCGCATCAGCAGCTGCGGGCCAAGTCCTCAAAAACTATGCAGGCTAGTCGGATGCCTCAAAGTTAGAAACGGGGCCAAATTGAAGATCCTGCCACGTTTTAATTAATATTAAATTACAAATCAAGTGCATGCAGCTGTGAGCAAAGAAGTGAAGGCACCAACATTTATTTGTGGCAGCAACGTTTGTGAATGCTTCATTCGCTTGCCCAAAAAATAATTTTGTATCATTAAAATTTTACAGAAATTTATGTAGCTGCTGTTTTTGTTGTGCGTCCTTTTTCTTTTTATTTATTTATTTTTATTATTTTTTTTTGTTTTTGGACACGTCAATTTCTATGCAAAGCTCGTTTGTTTGCCTTTTATTTTATTTGTGCTGCTTTTTGGTTGGCCCCGACCGGGCTCAATGTAGGCGACTTGGTCAGCGCCTCCAGCTTCCTTCATTTTGCCTCCTTTGGATTTTATTTATTTATTTCCGGAAACGTGCTCTGGAGATTTTCTAAGCATACTTGAGCGCCGGCAACAAAACTCCCAGTGGCGCAGCGCTTAGTTAGCATACACACACAAATGCCCAGGCAAACACACACACACACACACACACACACACACACACACACACACACACACACACACACACACAACGCACGCACACTCGCACACACGCACAACTGAGTGGAAATGTAGCCAACAATCAGCAGCGTCCGCTTTTCATGTAGTTCATTAAGTTTTTCGCGTGCTCATCCATTCGCCAATTGAAGGCGGCGCGTGTTTTGGGCCCGTTTCGCACAGCGTAATACCCTGTAGAGTAAGCAACAGATGGGGTATATTGACTATTCTTTTGGAATACGTTGAATAACATTTGCCAAGCAAGCTTTGCTCGGCTTATAACTGCTAATATCCATACTTCATTCTGCTTATACCCTGTAAAATAAGCAACTTTTGTCTGCCAACTTCTGAAAGCTTAAGTTAGCTACAATTTAACTTAAGTCAACAACTTTCCTTAATGTTTATCAATGCCATTAGCTCTCAAAATGAACATAATTTTTTCAGTTTTTCACAATGTCTTTTTCAAGTTTTTCACACACATACAAACGCAGCTCTCAAGTCGCAGTAATTTCTAGACCAAAGAGTCCCTAAAGACTCTGCCCTTAGAAATGAACTACGCCCCCGCCACGCCCACCAGCCCACCTCTTAGCCTGGCTCTTTGCGTGTGTCCCAGGCGTCAATTGCCAGGCTGTTTTCTATGCTTTTGTCGGCCCCGAGTTCAACTTGTGAACATTGACCAACGCCGCCTAATGAAAAAACAATAAAAATTTTGCGCTTTTCTGCTTTCCCAAGTGGCTGTGAAATTTTGATGACTTTGTCAGCTAACGGCAGCAATTGCCAAAAGCTCATAGCCCCCCCCATTAAATGGACACGCAGCTCAAGAGTTTCCACGAGCCGCGTTAGCCGTGAAACGTTCTCAAGTTTAGTTTACAGTAATTAATGTTGCACAGCGCTTGAACAATGGCCAAAATGCTAAATGGACAAACTTAAAGACGCTACCAATTATTTGAGCCATAATCATGAAGTGTCCATTTACGCATTTAGCTTAAAGGCATTGAAAGCAATACTCAAATTAAAATTTATATTTCAGATAAGAGCTTATCACTCGAAAGCTGCTTTGTCTACATATCTTAATTAATTTTGTTAGCTGGTTTGTAAAGTTTGCTTAGGAGTCATGTTCTCTAATATTGATAGACATTAGCAACTAAATTAAACTTTCGCAAAGTATTGCTTTACAAGTTTAATATATACACTTTTTGAAAAGCGGTCTTTGGTCGAAAGGAAAGTTAAGCCTAATTATTGTTGGCCGAGCATCTTTCTTAATTGAGCAAACTTTTGGCATTAGTAATTGATGGTATAACTGATGTACATGTAAACAGTCGAGTCCCGATAATTCAAAATTGTATTCTGACTCGACTGTATGATCAAAATAGTATAAACATAAAAATGTATTTAGTTTTGTCAGAGCTATCGGGGATTAAAGTCTGACAGATATACATTATATGGATTTCGGAAGTTTACAAGTCAAATTGTTAAATTTCGCATGATTTTTGACAAACCATGATCAAAATGGTATTACAGGTACAGGTTTGGAAAAGTTATTTGTGTTTGAAGTCCGGGAGGAGTACTTTATATGGATTTGGGAAGTTTACATGTCTTTTTTTTTCTCAGATTTTGCGTGATTTTTGACAAAAAAATTATACCCCCCAGAAAAACTTTAAAAGTGGATTTTTATACTAATATTGATACCCGCTATCGATTAAAAATAAAATCGGAGGATTCTAAATTTTTCAAAAAATTTTTTTTTTAAATTTCACCAGGGGGGAGTACAGTGTTTTTTCCGAAAAAAAAAAAAAAAAAATAAAATCAAAAAATTGCGAAAGTTTTAGATGTA
>SCDZ01000485.1:0-142294 GCA_004143845.1 Drosophila lacertosa | reverse complement strand
TTCAAGTTGGGCCCGCGCGCGGCGGGCGCGGCCCCCGGCCGCGCCCCCCCCCCCCCCCCTTCACCGCCCCTTGGCTTGTTGTTGCTCGATGCCTGCTGTCAAAAACTTCTTGGCTAAAGTTGTCGCACACACACACACACACACACACACACACACACAAACACACACACACACACACATAGGCTGAGTGTGCGTGCCGCAGCAGCAACAGCAACAACAGCAAACAGCTCGACTAGGCAATACCCTGTCCTCAAAAAAGTTTCTTTTTAAGTTTTCTACTTAAGTCATATTTATTATTATTTTTTTTACTGCTAAATAAAATATAATATACAAATAGTTAATCCCAATATAATTTTTTTTTAAAAATCTGAGTGTACTAGAAAATGGCATATATATAATAAAAAAATAATTTGAATAATATTAATTAATATTACACGTACTAGAAGATGATTAAATGTCTTAAAAAATTTTCATAATTATCTTGATGTATATAAAAAATTAAAGATATTGTTTAAAATTGGAATATTATTAATTAAACTATTTTAGCAGTTTTTTTATTTTTCACGCAGTGTTAAAAATAAATGGCATAGAAAAAAATTATAATAAATTTTTAAATATTAAGATATGTAAATAATGTAATTAATTATTAAGTAATTATTTTTTTCTGCTTAATGAACAACCAAATTAAGCTGCCTCATAGATAGCAGTAAATCAGTTTAAATAATGAAAATTATTAAAAAAAATAATAATATAAAAAAAAAATAAAAATAATAATATAAAATAATGATGAACAATAATAATAAAAAATAATGATAAAAAATAATAACAAAAAGTTGTAATAAAAAATAATTACAAAAATATCAATAAAAAATTATAATAAAAAATAATAATAAAAAATATTAATAAGAAATAATAATAAAAATTAATAATCAAAAAAATAATGAATAATAAATAATTATAGAAAAAAAATAAATAAAAACAAAAAACATATTAAAAAATATATTTTTAGCGATTTTTGCTGAGCTCAAAAAGTAATTGAAAATAATTAAATATATATAATATATAGTATATGTAGAAAAGCGTAGAGTTTATATCAGAAATATATAAGCTTCATAGTCTTCTTCCATTCAAGCACAACAAACCACCCTGTTGCCATGCATACAGGGTATGTCAAGCAGCAGAGCAAGGCGAAAGGACGAAAGGACAGACGGACAGACGGACGGACGGTCGTTTTGGTCGGGCAACAGTCAGTGCAAAAAGTTGACATATGTGCGCCCCGAGCACTTTTCCGGAAACAGCAGGGCAACATTTTTTTCCCCCATTTTTGTTGTTGTTGTTGTTGTTGTCGCTGAATTTTGAGTGTATCTTCAGCATCAAGGGACATGCACTTGATTTTAGTTTCGAGCGTCCAGGACGAAATGTCGCGATGTTGTCGTTGTTGTCGTTGTTGTTGTTGTTGTTGTTGTTGTCCAACCTGGTGCTTGAGTTGAGGCTTCGCTCGGCTTGCTCAAATTGTATGATTGAAAAATTAATGGGCATGACCGACGTGGGAAGGGAAAAGGGGAGGGGAAAGGGGGGCAGAGTTAGGATTGGGGCTTCAGTTTATGTGAACTATTTACACACACACACACAGAGAGACAGGTGCAGGTAAAGTTGAAAGCCGCCCCCTTTTTACGCACAAACAGTCGCCAAAAGTTGTCTCTCGCTCTCTCTCTCTCTTACACACTCCCTCCCTCTCCCTTGCTCGCTCTGCGTATTGTAATAATGCAAAAAAAAAAAAAAAAAAAAAAAGGAGAAGTGAAATTGAATTTTTTAAAATGATGCTAATTAAATCGAAAGATTTTTAAATGATTTAAACGTCGCTTTCGCTTTGGATTCGTTTTATTGTGGTTGTCTTTTTGATTTTTGTGATTTTAGTGATTTTTTGTGATTTATTTAAATGTTCACAATACCTCATAGCGAACCAAAACAAGTCTTATTTGATATCAGATACACGCAAATAATACTTCTCTGCTCGCTCGGAGGGAATGCCCAATTAATTTGTGTTGAATTTTGTGCTGCGCGTTTTATTGGCCAAGTCCTTGAAAGGACCAAACTTTCGCCGCTTTGGCCAAACAAATATTACATCATTGCCGAACCCAAAAACAACAGCAACAGCAAATTTTTGGCACTCGATGCGCTGTTGAAACTGGTTCTTAGAATAGTCTAGATCTCGAATGAATACATTTGAGTTCAAAGCGAAATTGAATTCAAACGAAATCTCGCCTCTTGACAGTCAAAACAAACAACAACAACAACAAAAAATGGGCAAATTTAATTTTAATTCTTTTATTTTTGTTTTCTCTTTTTTTTTAGCACATATTTCACAATGCCAAAAGTTATGTTGAAAGTTGCTCAAATCAACCTTTTGTGTCTTAAATTGTTTACACTTTTTGGGTTCGTGCTCAGCATTCGGCTAACGTATATATTCGTATATATTCCTAATCATATATTCATATATATTCGTTAACTGAATGCTGGCCTTACTTTATTTTTATTTATTTATTTTTATTTTTATTTTTTTTTGGTAGGCTGCTTATGGACGTAAACTTCTAGTGTCGAGGAATGAACAGATTTGTGTTTGTCAATAAAAAATCCAAGTTCAAACATCGAACACGAAAAGTGAATATCCGACGGGGTCTTAACGCGAATTTCCGTTTCGAGTACCCGAAATATTTGCTGGGTAATTTGTTTATTCAAGGCTTCTGATTTGTTGATTGATATGATTAATAAACTTATTTGCAATGCTTTATTTTAGTTTCGTTAGTCAAACTTTTACCAGAGCAAATTTGACATTTTATCGGCTAAATTTGTGAATGAATCAAAATTAAAAAAAAAAAGATTCTTATTATTTTTTTAGCGTAAAGTAATCAAAGTTTAAATATACTTCAACTTAAATCAGTTTATTAATCTAAAATTTGCACAACAGAGAGCTAAAAGTGTTAGCTTTTAGTCTCTCTGTTAAACGATATTTATCGATTTAGGCAATAAGTTAACTTAGCTTAAATCACTTCATATGAAAAAGCTGAGCTTAAAAATCACAGCTATTGACATTTTATAAGATATGTTTAAAAAAAATCAATTGCAACAAATCGATAACTATCGATTTTAGCCACAAGAACGAGTATTTGATAGCTTGCAATGAATTTTAACCACGTTGTGTGAAATAATCGAGCGTTAAAAGCCAACTTTTGTCTTTTGACTCTAATATATATAAAAAACTCCTGCTTTTTCAAACCGATAACTTTCGATAGTAAAAAAATTATTTTTTAAAGTCACTTTAAACTGTAATTAAGCTGCTTAATGAGCAATAAATTAACTTAAAAAGCCAACTTTAATCGTTAGCTTTTATAGTCTATAACGTAAATGAAAAATTCAGTTTAACAAACCGATAACTATCGATTTACAAACAATGGAAGAACAACTAATTGATAATTAGAGCTTTACTTAAGCTGCTTAATATAAAATACAACCACTCAAAAAACCAACTTTAATCAGTAGCTTTAATAGTAAATAAGATAATCTAAAAATAGTTTCAACAAATCGATAACTATCGATTTGAAAATAAAATAGAAAGAGCAGTTGAAACTTTGACTTTGTTGTTTGTGAGCTTTAATAGCAAATTTTTGTCTATAGCATTAATATATAAATAACTTTTTGGACTTCTTTTGTAATGCTGATCAGGAATAAACATATATATATTTTTTTTAAAGGGACAATTAGCTATCTTCTAGCTCTTTTTTAAACATTTTTAATGGAATTTGATTAAGTTTTATTTGTCTAAAATATCTTTTTTTAAGATGACAATAAAAAATTGTATAAAATTTTCCTTAAAACATATTTAAAAATATTTTAACGATTTTTTCAAGTTGCTTTTTTAATTTTTTTTTCTTTGCTTGGGTAAAATATTGACTGCATATAAGAAACAAAAAGTTTGTAGGGTTTTCTTTAAGTTGCATTTTCATGTAATTCGTAGCTTTTCCGAAATTTCCTTTTAAGCTTATTCACTTAGGTTTTGTGCTTTCCATTAGGCATATTTAATGGAGATGCCTTTTAAAGGAGGAAAGCTTAAAGCTAGCCAAGGTTTTTTTATAGGCGCATGTGTGTGTGTGTGTGTGTGTGTGTAAATGGGTGTGTGTGTGTGTGTGTGTGTGTAAAAGCATCTACTAACTAATAGGCTAAATTAGACGACGACAGGCTGGCAGGCAGGACATGAATGGGGGAAAAAAAAGAAGGAGAAGGAATCACGCGGCAGGAAGGCAAACAGACCAGCTGAGAAAGTCACACGGAGAGCGAGAGAGAGAGAGGGCGAGAGGAAGGGAGAGGGAGAGAGCCTTTAAAAGCGTTTAAGCGCAACACGAAGAATAAAAGTGCGTTTTTGCAATCAAAGTAAAAATGCGAAAAGCGTTGGAAAAAAAAATATAAAATAGAAGCGGAGCAAAAAAAAACGAGACGAAGAAGAAACGAGGAAAAAAAAACGGAGAGAAAAAGAGAAAAAATAAAATAAAAACTGTGAGCAGCATCAGCTAAATGAGTTGAAGGACGACAAAGCGGGTAAAGCTCAGAGCCTGCCAAGGCGAGCACCAGCGAAAGGACGACAGCTGGGGCGCCGGGCGGGGGCGGGGCGGGGGCGGGGGGCGTGCCTGCGAATATCAAAGCGCTGGCAAAATGGTGGCAGTCACTGAAGGGAAGGAAGGGGGTGGAAAAGGGGGTGGGTGGGGGGTTGGGGGGGGGGATTGAGGGTTGGGCACTTTGCGCGCAGAGAAAACCATTTTTGTTGTCTACGCCCGCATTTCGTCTTCTGCTTCTTTTATCCCCCATTTTGTGCCCCCCTGCCCCCCCCTTCCCCTCCCCCTTCCCCCTTCCCCCTTTGGCTTTGTTTTGTTGTGTGCACATTTTTTTTCTGTAAGGTTTTTATTTATTTTTTCGTTTCGTTTCGTTTTTTTTTTTGTGAAATTTTTTCAAAGATGCTTTTAGCGGTAAATAATGAAAAGTTAAAAAGCCACATCAATGAGATACATTTTGCTTTCTTGCGTGCCAGCTTTGTGGGGGCGTGGCAGCTGCCATAAGGCCTGTGTGTGTGCGTGTGTGTGTGTGTGTGTGTGTGTGTGTGTGTGAGTGTGCGTTTACCAAATGCAGTCATTTGAGTAAACCACACAACAACAGCGGTGAAAGGTGCGCGCAACGAGCCTGCCCCGCCAGCAGATACCCTGTAAATGCAAAAAGTCTTCTGATTGCTAAAAATCTCATTTGAAAAAGCCACAGAAATAAATTAATTTATTATTTATACTCATTTAAATTCATTTGCCTCAACTCGAGCTCACGAAAGTATTCAAAAGTACTCAAATATTTTGCTTTAGCTATTCATGGCACTCAAATAACTTTGGAGTTTTACCATAAAATATATTCAGACTCATTTATATACTCATATTCATATGTGCTCATATTCATATACTCATATTATTCTTATTTATATATACTCACACTCATATCTATATATTCATATTCATACACTTATAGTCATATATTTATATTCACACTCAGATTCAAACTCATATAAACTAATTTTCATAATTATTCATAGTTATTCAAACTCATATACACTCATATTTATTTGTATTCATAGTTATATATATTCACACTCATATATACTCATAATGATATGAGTATCATACACTCATATTCATATGTATTCACATCCATATACACTCATATTCATATATATTCACACTCATATACACTTATATTCATAGATATTTATACCCATACTCATATGTATTCATGGTTATCTATATTCACACTCGCATTTATTCATATTCACACATATCCACACTCACATTCATATGTATTCACACAACTGAACACTCGTATTTACATATATTCACACTCACACTGATTTTATGAATGAATATTCTTAAATAGTCATACTCACATATATACCCATATTCAAATATAAATATATTCATATAAATATGAGCATATTTATGTGTGAAAATAAATAACTATTCACACATTAATCTGTTCATTCTCATATTTATTCACACTCACACTTAAATATACACTTATATTTATAGATACTCATACTCACACTCATTCACACTCACACTTATATATACTCATATTCATATATCATAAATACTCAGAATTGCCTTAAAATCTATAAAATATATCTTTAGAAGTACTTTACATTATCTTTTAATTCCCGCTACAAATGGAATTTATATTCATTTACACTCACACTTATTCATAATACTCACTATAATAATAGTCATAATACACTCATAATAACTTAAATAGTGGCACTTAAATTAACTAAAAATAAACACAAATTAAGTTTGCACATTAGTTTAAATAAATAATTCAAAAATCTTTCAATTAAGTATTAAAAAAACTCAAGTTAGGAAAAGTAAATTCGAATGAAAAGTATCTCTATAAAGATATGAAAGATTGTTAATAAATATGCAATTTTATGTTATTTTTTTTCATACTATGCTTTAACCATATAAAGATTGTTTTATTTTCCTACATTTTTTCTTTGCGCCCCAAAAAGTATGCTATAAAAATGTGCAAAGCGAAAATTGAACGCGAAGTGAAAATTTCTGCGCTCTTCTTTCCTTCGGCAAGGATTTGGTTGTGTCCTGTGACACATGTGTGTGAGACAACTTGATAATATCCTTGTTTGCCCATTTGTAATGGCTGCAGGGCATAACAACAACAACAACAACAACAACAACAACAACAACAATGGATAACAACCATTAACATTTTCGGGCGAAAAACTCGCGTCGTTTTTAGCAGCTCTTAACTTTTCTATCACATTTCTTTTTCTTCTTCTCCTTCTTCTTCTCCTTCTTCTTCTTCTTGTTTCTCGTTTGTTCAATTTTTGTGCACATTTCTCGCACGATTTTGCTTCATTTTTATTTGGCGCTTTCGTTGAATACCCTTGACAAAAGGGTATACACAACTAGTGCTTTTTTATGTGAGAGGCGAAAAAAAAAATAAAATAGCTTTCAAATGGATTTGCTTAAATAGAGAAAAGCAAACTTTTTAGTTGAAAACTCATCTTTGATTTAACGATTATAAATAAAAATATCCTTTCCGAGCAACCTTAACTCAAAAGGGATTTTTTATTTATTTAGAGCCTTTTGTTAAAGCATAAAAACTTTGGCAATAAATTGTTTTAGGGGGAAAACAGTTTTTTTTAGAATATTGTAAAATGCTAATTACGAATTATTAATTAACCAAATATCATTTAATGTTTTAATATTATAATAATAAATATATACATTTTTAATATTTATTATATATTATTTCATATTATATAAAAAATAATAAAAAAGAATATTAAAACAAAATAATTTCAAATAAAAAATTAGGAAGTTCTTCAAGAAATGTTCAAATATTCAAAAAAATTAATAATGAAATAATGAAAAAAATATACATTTTTGATATATATTATATATAAATTCTATATATAGAAAAAAATAATAAAAAAATATTAAAAATATAATTTAAGATAAAAAAATAGGAAATTCTTTAAGAAATGTTTCAACAATATTTAAAATATTTAAAAAATTAGGAAATTCTTCAAGAAATGTTTAAAATATAATATATATAATGAAAAAAATATAAATTTTTTATATTTATTATATATAAATTCTAATTAAAGAAAAATATAATAAAAAAATTATAATAAAAAAATATATTAAAAATATAATTTAAGATAAAAAAAAATAGGAAATTCTTTAAGAAATGTTTCAACAATATTTAAAATATTTTAAAAAGGAAATTCTTCAAGAAATGTTCAATATATAATATTATATAATATTAAAAAAAAAAATTAATAATGATATAATGAAAAAAATAAAAGATTTTAATATTTATTATATAAAAATTCTTATTATATGAAAAAACTAATAAAAAAAAAATGAATAAATAAATGAATATGAAAAAAATAATTTCAAATAAAAAAAAAAGGAAATTCTTAAAGAAATGTTTCAATAATATTTAAAAAAAATAAAGAATGAAGGATTCCCTGAACTTAAATCATTTTATACATTTTTACAATGCATTCCCTTAAGTACAGGGTATCTGACAGTCTCTTGAACTTTTTTCTCAACTTCTTTTCACTTGTTTTTTGTTTGGTGTTTTTCCATTTTGTTGTTGTTGTTGGTGTTTTTGTTGGCCTGCTAGAAATGATGAGCTGAAGATGTCCACAAGCCAAGCCGAGCCAACTAACCAACCAAGAAGCAAACTCTGTGTCCTTGTTGTTGTCCTCGTTGCTGCTGTTGTTGTTGTTGTCCATTCGTTTGGTCGGCACTTTGGGTTTTTGTTTTGCGGGACGTTTTTGGGTATTTGTGTTTTTTTTTTTTTTTGTTGCCTTGGCTTTGGCTTTGTTGTTTGAATGGGATAGATGGAAGGACCTTAATTGATGTTATGATCATCATCGTCGTCATCAGCGGCAACAACCAAATGCAGTTGTTGTTGTCGTTGTTGTTGTTGTTGTTGTTGGTTTTTAGGGATATTGCATTTTGTGGTGCACGCGGCGTATGAGCAACAAGGACAAGGGCCAAGTGGGGGAGTGGGCGCGGTGGGGGGGGTGGTGTCAATGCATTGAATAACTGTTTCGCAATGGCTGCCATTTTGTGTGGCCATTTCAAAAGGGGGCGGGACGGGGGCGAATTTTGATTGTGGGCGGGGCAATTGGAACTGCAAACTTGCAAGTGGAAAGGGGCACATGTGTGGCTGTGTGTGTGAGTGTGTGTGTGTGTGTGTGTGTGTGTGTGTGTGTGCAGATACAATTTGTAATGATACACAAATTAGTATCCTAAATGGATGCTTAATAGCCCAACTGGTTGTTTTCTGTGTGTGTGTGTGTGTGTAGGTGTGTGTGTGTGCACTTTGACAAACTTTTCAAACATATGTGTGAGTGTGTGTGTGTGTGTGTGTGTGGCAAACGGTTTATATATTGCGGCCTTTTGATGTCGCTCACATATCGAGAATTGGGTTTGAGTTTTTGGGATTGGTAATGTGGATGTGGATGTGGATGTGGATGTGGATGCTGCTGCTGATGCTGCTGCTGCTGCTGCTGCTGCAACTGCAGCTCTCTGTGTGCAATGCACTTAAAAGCAGCTTTAAAAACGAATGCATTTAATGCACACACACAGAGAGAGAGAGAGAGAGAGAGAGAGAGAGAATTCGCATTCGCATTGCAAAAAAAAAAGAATTCGCTTTAAATATGAATTGAACGGGACTTAAATGCAATTAAGTTAGGCACAAAAAATCAGTTAGTGGAGAATGCGAAAAAAAAGTGAACATGAAGAAAGCAGCTAAAGAATTTGAAAGGAAGAAAGTATAATTATCATTATATTATTAAACTTTAATTTACATTATTTGTGCATTATAAAATTGAAACAGGATCTTAACTGCGTGATAAATCTTCATACAGGATGCACAAAAAATAAACCTTAATTTTATACGATCTTTAGAAGAGGTTAACAGTTATCTTAATTAAAAAACTAAAAAAGTATCTTGCTTTAAAACAGAGATATTTATTTAAATTTATTTAATTTAAGCTTTAACGTTATTTAAAGAAAGATTATTAAAAATCTATTTAAAATAAACAGTTAGAAAATCCCAAGAAAATTAAATTTAATTTATAGAAACTGTTTAAAATTACAAACTTTACATATAAAAACAAATAATTTACTGTTGATGGAAATAAGTTTAAATTATTGTAATTAAATAACTTAATAATAATAATAAATAAATGAAAATAAAGTAATGATTAGTAAAATAAATAAAAAACATAAAAATAAATAATAACTTAATAGCTTAAAATAACTTAATCTGTTTTGTTTAAATAATAGATTAACTAAGCTGTTGAATCAAAAAATGTCATAAGAATTTATTCTAATTATTGTGAATAAAATAAAGTTTGTTAAATAAAAAGTTGAATGCAAATCTTTAAACTTGTTTCCTTAAGATAAGCATAAAAAAACTTTTTTTTAAAATGATTGCCTATTGATTGTTGGTTTAATAAAGAAAGTGGTTTAAAAATATATAAAAAATAAAAAAAAAATTAGAAGAATAAAATAACTTGCGTGTAAGCTCAATAGAAAGCGATGAACCAAGGTTTAAACCAAAAGCTGACTGAATTAATAAAGACAAATAAGTTCAAGTCATGGAATCAAATGTCAAGAAAAGCGCAAAAGAATTTTTAAGGAAAAAGATCTTTGATTTTTTCTTTAATTTTTAAGTTTTAATCTATGAAACGATTCTTTGTTAAAATCAGAATTTTAAGAATGTGTTGGAGTAAAATCCGAACATGAAAATTAATTATTCGAAATGCTGAAAAAAGAGCTTAAGAACAAAAAATCTGCTTAACATGTTTTAATCTTTGGCAGCCTTTGTTCTAAATAAAGTTACTTAAATTTTTAGAATTCCTTAAAATAAATTTAAGCTTTTCCATATAAATATGTATTTTTTCTATTTAAAAGTTTCGTTCTTCAAACATTTATACATCTTAGTCAATATGAAAAACCTTTTTTTTAAAGCTTTAACCAAGTTTTCTGTTATCGATAGCCAACAATTATCGATAGGTGGGCTTGAGAGATGCCATCGCTAAAGCTGAAGAAATTGGCGAATTGATGCAAATTTAAGCGGCGACCGGCGCCGGCACCCAGTGACCAACAGGACGAATCTTGCTTTTGGCCGCAGCCTTTAAGCCATATGCAAACATATGCAAACACACACACACACACACAAACTTCTGTGTGTGTGTGTGTAAAACAAAAAAAAAAAAAAAAAAAAAAAAAAAAAAAAAAAAAAAAAAAAAAAAAAAGGAAAAAACAATAAACTACAAACAAATGAGAAAAAAAATTGAAATGCACAAACACATTTATATAGTTGTGTATATGTATGTGTGAGTGTTTGAATGTAAATGTTTGTATGTCGAGCAGCGCAGGCAGCTTCAAAGCGAACGCCGGACAGACGCGCCCACACACGCACACACACACACACAGAGAGAGAGAACGAGAATTGCGAATGCGAATGCGAATGAGAACAAGGACGAGGACGTGTGCGAGGACGAGTGCGAGTGCGAGTGCTGGTAAACGG
Source organism: Drosophila lacertosa (assembly GCA_004143845.1). Lineage (NCBI taxonomy): Eukaryota > Metazoa > Arthropoda > Insecta > Diptera > Drosophilidae > Drosophila > Drosophila lacertosa. The sequence goes on along the minus strand of SCDZ01000485.1, from coordinate 131,137 downwards.
CACGAGGCGAGCCTTAGCGCGGCTGGCGACGCGCCAAAGTCAGTTTGGCGCAGCATTTTGGGGGCTCCAGTTCAAAAGTATTGTTTTAAGGATTAACAGAGAAAGCGGCGCCCAACGCTGACACCCTCCGTCCGCCGACCCCACAAGGCGGCGCAGCGTTGAAGAAATTGCCAAAGAAATGCGGCAACAGCGCCAGCTTCAGAGTCAGCCTCAGTCAGCGCCAGCCTGCCGCATTTAACGAACACTAATTCATTGCGCTGGCAGCGCAGCAGCAGCAGCCATTTTGCTGCTTGTCGCTGATTGGTTCAGTGCGCCAGCTGGCTTGCGCGCGCGTCAGCCAGAGCGAGACAACGCTAGTGTCGCCGCTGCATCTGTGTGCGCCATTGCTGGCCGTGGCAGAATGGGCTGCAAATGCTCATTCAATGCGCACAGCTGGCAACGAGCAGACCAAACTTTTGCCCACGCAAAAGCGCACGAATTTATATCATTTGCAGGTTAGGTCCGTTCGCACCGGAAACGAGCTAATGAGCAGGCATGCTGTCTCGCTCGCGCGATCACAAGCTTACGATCAGCTGGCAGTCAATTGGATGCTAGATGGTTTCCTTTCAAACAGATTTTAGGGCTCGTTATTGCAAATTTCAAGTGCAACCAAAAAGTATCTACATGTGTATATTTGTGGGCAACCAATTAGTTAGATTAGAATTGAAAGGCTGGCATTTCCCGAGCGGGCTGGCGTCTGCTGTGAAATGTGTGTCAGACATGCTGTCGGCTCAAGTTTTTGCAGCGGCGCCAACTTTGCCATGTCTAATAGAATAAATGTTGTTTCATTTGCACCGCCAAATGCGAGCGTGTGCGTGCGAGCGAGCGCGCAACAACAATACAACGAGCCTTATTGGATCAGGCGCACAACACACACATACACACAGGCACACACACACACATACACACAGTTGTCGGCTCGCATCAGGCCGCTAACATTTGGGCAGCGACTAACGCAATTAACCAGGCAAGTTAAAGCGAGACGGCTACAGTCTGGCGCGCGAGCGAGCGCGCAAGACACACACACACAAGTAGAGCATGCTGTCGCATTCGACGCACACGAGTTTCATTATTGCTTCTTTTTATCTCGCAAATTATTAGTACGACTAACGATTCGTGGTCTCGCACACACACACACACAGGCACGCACACACACGGGCACACTAACCACCAATCGTTCGCGCGCAGCCCGCAATTGTCCCCACAACGACGACAGCAACCCCCAGCAACAGCAACAGCAGCAACAGCAACAGCAGCGACGGCAGCAGCAGCAGCAGCAGCAGCAGCATCAGCAGCAGCTGAGCAGCAAACGTTGCCGTCGTTCTGAGCACATGATCCTTAATTTCGTTATAATTTTGAATGTTGCCTGAAATTGTATATCATTTTAAGTTTGATCGGCCGCGAATACGTATCGTGCGTGCAGCAACAACAACACAGCAACAACAAAACAAATTCACAATAGTTGCCAAAACATTAGCTAACAAAAAAATAAAAAAAACCAAAATAAATATACAGATACAAACATGCGCATAGCTATGTTTATGTGCCAGCTTTTACAATATTGTTGTGTGTTTTGTTGCTGTTAGTTGTCCTCGTCCATGTCCACATCCACGTTCATGTTCACGTTCACGTTCACGTTCACGTTCACGTTCACGTTCACGTCCTCGTCTTTGTCGTTCTCGTCCTTGTCGCTGTCGTCGCCTCGTCGCTCTTCGCTCTTCGCAATTTGCTGACTGCCGACGGCAACGCAGCTTTTTGCTTTGGCAACGGCAACAAACCAACAAAACCAACAGTCGCTGCAACGGCTTTAGACATAACGGTACACCACAGCACGTGACGGCGCATTAACGAAAACCCAATCAACATCATCAACAACAACAATAACAAAAAAAACAAACAACATATTTTTTTTTGTTCTGGCCTACCAACAAATATCTAAGCAAAGCGAAATTAATTGAAAACACAACCAAGAAAAAGAATAAGTAGAAGAATTGTTTGCCATCTTTTTTTCAAGTGCCCGCCACAAAAAGAAAAAAGCCGTCGCCATTTGCAAATAAAGTGAAACGTGTTTGTGCTCGTGTTCTATATATGTGTGTGCGTGTGTGTGTGCAAAGAGCACGGCAACAATAAACGCATGTGAAGTGCAAAAGCAAAAGCAAAAGCAAAAGCAACGATAACGTAAACGTTAACTTAACGAAACGCTGCCAAGCGAACCAATTAAAGACAAGCAAACTTAACGCAACGCAACTCGAAAGCCCAATAGAAAGCAAACAATCCAAAGCGCAAACAGAAGATTTCTTCTGTAGTGACAATCGAGGCTTGCACTCGACTCTTTTTCAAGGCCAGCGAACGCGCTAGCCGCGTTACAGCCTCCAGTTGGATTATTCAATAGACTTCTTCAAAACGTATATCGATACGCAGCGTTTTTACGCCGGCCACAAATTGGATTTCAAACATCAAAGTTGTGCCGGCGGCCCTGGTTCCGGTGGTGGCGGCGCTGCTGGAGTGGTAGGAGTCGTCGGCAACACCCACAGCAGCACACAGCAACAACAGCAGCAACAGCAGCAGCAACAGCAGCAGCAGCAGCAGCAACAACAGCAGCAACAACAGCAGCAACAACAACAGCAACAGCAGCAGCAGCAGCAAACGTTGCCCGCGAACGGCGGCAGCAGCAGCCACGCCCACAGTCACGCACACGCCCTAGCGGCCGCGCACGCACATCAGCTGCACTCGGTATTGCCGCTGCAGCAGCAGCAACAACAGCAGCAGCAGCAGCAACAGCAACAACAGCAGCAGCTGCCAGCGGGCGCAACTGCGCTGCAGCAACAACAGTTGCAGACAACACAACAGCAGCAGCAACAACAGCAGCAGCAGCAGCAACAGCAGCAGCAGCAGCAGCAGCAACAGCAACAGCAGCAACAGCTGCTCAACAGCAGCAACAGCAACAACGTAGGCGTGGTTACGCCCACGCTGCTGATCGGCAACGGGCCAGGCTCAGCGGGCGGCGGAGTAGGAGGAGTAGGAGGAGGACACACGGTAACAGCAGCCGCCGCAGCGGCAGCAGCAGCGGCCGCCGCCTCGGCCGCCGCATCGGCCGCATCAGTTGCGGCATCAGCGTCGGCGTCCGCGTCCGTTTCGCTGTCGGCGGCGTCGGTGGCGCCGCACGTGGCGCCGCACAGCCTGGGCCTGAGTCCGCAGTCGAGCGCCGACTCGCAGCAGTTCAATATCTTTCCGGCGATCTTCAGTCGCCAGCTGAACTTTTCGGCGGCGGCGGCGGGCGCCTGCGGCCAGGCGGGCAAGCTGAGCATGGACGAGCTGCGTCCGAATCTGGTGGGCGGGCTGTTGGGGCTGCAGCAGGGCCTGCTCGAGGATCATGCGAGCAGCATGCAGCATGGCGGCGTTGCCCAGGACAGCAAGTTCATGTCGTTCCAGGACAATCGCCTGATGGGCATTGGCGGCGCACACGAGAATCGCCTGCTCAGCTTGGCCAGCAGCGTGCAGGACACGCGCTCGCCGATCACCACACTGGACAAGTCCTCGTCCTCCTCGCTCAACCATCAGCGCAAATGCAGCAGCACGCCCGAGGACTTTAGCGCCCTCTACTCGGGCCTGCCCACGCCCGGGATGGACTCCTCCTCGCACCACCATACGCCGGCCCACACGCCGCCCTCGCGCCTCTCCGAGCACACCATATCGGGTAAGCACACACGCACACACACACACACACACGCACACTCAACACACACTTCCTTTTGTTAACACCTTTTGTTGTTCACGCCAAGAAGGATTATCGCCTGCTGCCTTTTTCATTGCGGCTTAGCGCAATTGTTTTGACCGTCCACCAAAAAAGGACATTCAAATTACAAATTACACACAATCAGCTGTTCTTTTATACACACACACACACACACACACACACACATATACGTCCATTAGCCTTTCATTTCTGTGCATCCTTTCGAGTGCAGCAACTAATCCTTTGTGCACACGAGCCACGTCTTTATCTTAATCTTTGTCCTTTAGCCAGCCACAGTATTCATATGAATTTATATCAAACTCTACTGTTGATTTATATTTTATTTATATTATATTGTCTTTTATATATTTTTATAAATATTTGTTTATTTATTTATAATGTATTCATTTGTGTCTATTTTTTTAAAATATTTTTCATTCATTTTTTATTTGTGTAAATACTTTATATGTTTATTTTAATATATTATTTTGTATTGTTTATTTATAGTTTATTTATATTATGTGGTATTGTATCTATTTTTACAAATATTTAGTTATTTATTTATAATGTATTTATTTGTGTAATTTTTACATATTTTTCATTCAATTTATATTTTGTTATTTGTGTAAATACTTTATATGTTTATTTTAATATATTATTTTGTTTTGTTTATTTATAGTTTATTTATATTATGTATTTAATCTATTTTTACAAATATTTATTTATTTATTTATAATGTATTCATGTGTGTAATTTTTAAATATTTTTCATTCACTTTTATTATTATTATTATTTGTGTATAAACTATATATGTTTATTTTAATATATTATTTTGTATTGTTTATTTATAGTTTATTTATATTATGTGGTATTGTATCTATTTATACAAATATTTATTTATTTATTTATAATGTATTCATTTGTGTAATTTTTCAATATTTTTCATTTAATTCAGATTTTACCATTTGTGTGAAATTTTTTTATGTTTTTTTTATAAAAATTATTTATATATATATTTTTATTATATTGTATTGTTTATTTTTATCTTATTCATATTAAATTGTATTTTATATATTTTTCTATATATTTACATATTTATTTATAATATATTTATATGTGTCTTTTTTTAAAATATTTTTCATTCAATTCATATTTTATTTTTTGTGTAAATACTTTATACATATGTTTATTTTATAAAATTTAGTAATTATTATTTTTATGTATTTGGTTTAGCTAATAAGCTTTTAAAAAAGCTGTTTCTAATTTTTAACAGTTATTTTTTATACTTTTATTAATTTGAATATTCTTGTTTTTATCTCCATATTTTTTATTATTATGTTTATTAAATTTACATTTTTATTTTATTAATTTTTAAGTATATTATATATTTATTTGTTTTAATTGTTTATTTACATATTTGCTTCATATACTTTTTTGTTAATAAAATATATTGCATATATATTTATATTTTGTTCTTTTCTTTGTATGCATTATTTTTGAACATTTATTTTATATTTATTTTTTATATATTTTGTATTATATTAATTTGATTATTTGAATTATTGGATAAAGTTTTAAGCTGTCAACTAAAGGACCTTTTGCTTGGACAATCTTTACATTCATACCAAAAAAAGTTGAAGGTTATTCAGAAAACAAAAAAAATGTTTTTCAAAATCTTTTTAAAATAGAGAATAAAAATCTTTCTTGAATTAAAATTTATAGACAAATTTAAACATATATACATTTAACATTTTTTATGTATAGCAATAAATCATAAATATATATAAATTGATTTAAAAAAGCTTTGGCAAATGGAGCTAAAATATATCATTAAAGCTTAATTAAAGGAAAAAAAACACAGGGAATTGTCAAAAGGAAATTATTTATAATTTAAAATATTCTTTTTAATATATACTTTTAAAGGAATTCTTCTTTGAAATCCACAAAAATCTTCGATAATAATGTGAAGAATACTTTTACTGAACAGCAAAAATAACACAAACAATTTGAAGTTAATAAACTAAAAATCGAGTAAATTTTAAAAATTCATTTTTGACAAAAAATTGCTAACGAAGAAATTGACAAAGTAAAATAAATAAATATTAAAGGGATTATAAATATAAAGAATATACAGAAAACTATTTCAAAGTTTCTATTAAGCTTTATGGACAGTCAATAAAAGTCTTTTCTAGAAGAAATAAATTGAATAAATAAATAAATATAAATTAAGAAGATTAGAATAAAATAAATGATATTCAACTAAAGATCATTTAGGGAACTTTCAATTAGCTGTTAATGGCAGGACACGTGTTACCCTTTTGACCTTGTTGGCCAGCTAACAAGCAACAAGGTCAACAGGGAAGGAGAGAAAGAGAGAGAGAGAGAGCGAAGATTAGTTGTTGATTGGTGTGAAAGGGAAGGTGATTGTTACTTAACATAAATATTATAAATGGAGGCGGGGGGCGTGGCCGTTATTCAATTAGTGCCAAAGGCCCCCAAAAATATCTACATAGTTTAAATTTTGTTAACGAGCTAAGCGCGCCAATTAAGCGCCAGGTCAGAGGTCAGGTGCAGAGACTTCCTGCCAGAGTCCTGCTGAACTCCCCCCCCCCCCCCCCCCCCGCCGCCGCCGCTCTACCCAGCTAATGCTGATGCTCCCTACTTGCGGCCACTTTGACCTTTGCCCCCGTGTAATTTGCCGCCTTTTGGCTGGTCCAAAACGAAACTGGTCCACCTGGCCACGTCAACAGCCGCGTCAGCCAAAAAGGGCCAGCTCTCGATTAATGTGGCCAAAATTTGCATAAATTATCCCATATTGCATATTCATGCGACCCGGCGACGTGACCCAAAAGTCTGGACACCAAACGGAGACGACTCCGGCAAAGGATCCAACTCAAACTCCAACTCCGGCTTCGTCTCCGTCTCCGTCTCCGTCTCCGGTTGCGGCTCCGGCGTCTTGTGGCCGCAGTGCGGTCGCCATTATTATTGTTGTTGTTGTTGCTGTTGTTTGGTTATTTTTTATTTTTTTTTTTGTTAATTATGCAACATTGTGCGGCACGAATTGGCGGCTGTTAAACGCTTGCCGCATTTTAAACAAGATAAAGCCAAGCTTGCAACACGGAATAAACAATTATTTTACACCAAAGTAATTGTTTAAAGCAACTGTTTGAAGAACAACAATTGTAGAAACTCGCAGTTGAACTTTTAGTTTAATTCAGGAATCGTTTAAAGTGTTCTTTCAAAAATTATTTGAAAATTAAAATAAATGTTTTTCTTAACTGAACTTAAAACCTTTAACTGACATACAAATAACTAATAACTAAACAATAATAACAACTAAATTTAAGCTAATTTCATCTAAATAAATAAAAAAATAAATAAAGTAATAATAAAGTAAATTAATGCCTGCGTTTAGAATTAAATTTTATATACTTTATATATATATATATTTTATTTATATAATTTATAATTATATAAATTTATAAATAACAATATATATATATATACAAACATATATAAGTCTTGGTGAAAACGACAAACAAAGCTTCAAAAAATATAAAAAATAATATTGCTAAATCGGACTCAAGTTAATAAAAACATAAGTTAATAAATAAACCAAAAAAAAAATGTAGAAGCTCTTGAGAAGAACTGATCAATAACAAAAAACACTATCAAAATCTTTATAAAAATAGCTTGTGAGAAATAATAATAATATATATATATATATATATATATATATGTATATATAAATATTGCTCCCAAAAGAAAGTAGATAAAAAATTTGTTTTATGCATTTAGTTAAAAAAAAATGATATTAAGATAAAATGATAAAATCTTTGCACAGTTTTTTGTATAGGTTTTCAATAATCTAAATTAAAAAAAGATGATTTATCCAGTTTGACAACTGCATGAGATAAATTAATATTTATAGTTTAAATTAATTTATTAGCCTCTTTATTGGGTTTATCATATTTGGTTACTCAAATCACTTTATTTATATATTTATATTTTTATATTTTATATTTATATTAGAACAAACAAAATTAGCACAGAGCAAAGAAAAGCTTTTTTCACTTGTTAAGGATTAAAAACTTTAAAATTTCTTGGACAACTTTTAGGACTTTTTTTTTGGTATATTAAAACCATAATATATTAAATACTTGCTTTAATTATTATTGTTTATAATCGCTATTTTATTTATTGGGTACTTCGAAAGGAGAATCTGTTTCCAAGCAAAGGAAAATTAAGCTCTAATCATTTATTTTATGAGAACTTTCTAAAAAATATTCGGTTTTTTTTTTATATATAATTAGCTTTAATTTAAATACTAGTTTTTGAGAGTGAAATATTTTAGAGAGTGTTGTGGTTCAGGCTGCAAACCGGTTCAGTTTGAGGCAAAAATTTAAACCTAATCGAATTTCATATAAAAATCAAAAAGGAATCTCAGCTCAAATCGAATTTTATTTAAAATATTTGTCAGGGTTTCTTTTTGTTTGTGCCTAAAATCTGGTTACAGGTAAATAAAACCAGGTTCACAAAACAAGCCCTGAACCAAGAATTAAAAAAAAATAATTTAAATTGGAGCAAAACTCTTTTGGATCTTAAATCTAAACAGAGCCAGGAAAGAGCTTTTTGTGTTCACATTTAAAGTTATAAAGAATTAACTGATAAAGTTAAAATATACTATTAAAATTGAAAAGCTTTCCTTTAATTATTGCTTGTGTTAACCGGGTTCAAACCTTGAACCAAGAACCGAACCGGGGAATAACTTTTAGTGTTCATATTTACGGTTAAAAATAAAGAACAGACAAAGTTGAAACAAAGACTTAAAATTATGTACAAAATATAATTTCAAAATTGACAAGATTTAATTTCTTGCCAACCAGGTTTCAACCTAGAACCATTAACCGAACCAGTGAACAACTTTTTGTTTTATATATGAAGATAAATATCATTAACAGACGAAGTTGAAACAATAATTTAAAATTATGTATAAAAAATAACTATATATAAAATGTAATTATATATAAAATATAATTTTAAATTGACAAGATTTTCTTTCTTGCCAACCTGGTTCAAACATTGAACCCTAAACGGAACCAGTGAACAAATTTTTGTTTAACATTTGCAATTATAAATAAAGAAGAATATAGAACAGAGGAAGTTGTTAAATTGATTTAAAATTATATACAAAAAAATATAATTATATATAAAATATAATTTTAAAATTAACAAGATATCAAGCTTGAACCATGAAAAGGGAACCAGTGAAGAACTTTTTGTTTTATATATGAAGATAAAAATCATTAATAGACGAAGTTGAAACAATAATTTAAAATTATGTATAAAATATAATTATATATGAAATATAACTATATATAAAATATAATTATATAAAAAATATAATTTTAAAATTGACAAGATTTTCTTTCTTGCCAACCTGGTTCAAACATTGAACCTTAAAACGGAACCAGTGAACAAATTTTTGTTTAACATTTGCAATTATAAATAAAGAAGAGTCGAAGTTGAAACAAAGACTTAAAGTTATATATAAAAAAAATATAATTATATATAAAATATAATTTTAAAATTAACAAGATATCAACCTTGAACCATGAAAAGGGAACCAGTGAAGAACTTTTTGTTTTATATATGAAGATAAAAATCATTAACAGACGAAGTTGAAACAATAATTTAAAATTATGTATAAAATATAATTTTATATAAAATGTAATTATATATAAAACATAATTTTAAAATTGACAAAATTTTCTTTCTTGCCAACCTGGTTTAAACATCGAACCCTAAAACGAACCCAGTGAACAAATTTTTGTTTAACATTTGCAATTATAAATAAAGAAGAGTCGAAGTTGAAACAAAGACTTAAAATTATATATAAAAAAAATATAATTATATATAAAATTTAATTTTAAAATTAACAAGATATCAACCTTGAATAGTGAAAAGGGAACCAGTGAAGAACTTTTTGTTTAACATTTGCAATTATAAATATAGAACAGAGAAAGTTGTTAAATTGATTTAAAATTATATATAAAAAAAAAATAATTATATATAAAATATAATTTGAAAATTAACAAGATATCAACCTTGAATAGTGAATAACTTTTTGTTTTAGATTCGCACAGTTGAAGTTGGAACGGTGTTTAATGATATTATAATTGTTGTTGATTGCAGCTGAAGGTGCATTCAAGAAGTTGAAGCCGGAACCCAACAGCGGCCTGTCGACGGTTTCCGCCGGCATCACGTCGCCCGGAAGTGGACTCTCCTCGCTGAGCCAGCACGCCGGGCATACCCCAACCACAGCATCCTGCCCGACGCCAGCCAGACGAAGACATCGAACCACATTCACACAGGTCAGTCGACGAGGCCGCCTATTAAAAGCCCGTGCCCCACAATAGTGTCCTGCCAAACCTATACCCCTCTCCCTCTCACACTCATCCTCCTTCTCTCTCTTGCATACACACACACACTTTGGTGGTGCACGTAGTGAGAAATTTTAATTAGATTTCGTGAAGGTTACGCTTGTAATTAAAACTTTGGCATTTTCCAAGTAAACGGAAAGCCAACAACAACAACAACAACAACAAGAGCAGCAGACACTTGTTGTTGTTGTTGTTGTGCCTAGTTTAGTAACAGCCTTAAGTTGATGATATTTAATCATGATTATGAATCTAATCAGTGAACGCAGTCGGCTGGCGACAATTGCTGTGTGCGAGAGAGAAAGAGAGAGAGAGAGACCAAGTGGGAGAGACAGAGAGAGATAGCAAATGTGGCCAGCAAACAAGTCTTGAAAATCGACAGTTTAAAAAGTGAACACTTTTTTACGATTGTTTTTTGTTTGCATATCAACTTCTATTAACAAAGCTTATTTTATAATAAACAAAATAGTAAGCTTAATAACTTTAGTTAAAATTTTATAAAATTTTTTTTTTAGATTTTATTTAGGCTCAAAAAAACACTAAATCTTTAATACAGTTTATTTAGCTCAAAACATTTTCAAGAATTCAATATAAATAGTTAGTGTATAATAATTTTACTTTGAAGACTTTTAAAGCATTATAAAACTATTTTTAAAATTTAAAAACAATTTACACTAAAATGAGTTCAAAACTCAAAGCATGAAAATAGCTAAAATAAAAAATAATATATTAAAAAAATAATTTAAAAAAAATAAGCTATATTTTAAAAAAATGTTTACTGCATACTATAACAAAATATATAGATAAACATAAAAATTATTTTATGTTGATTAGAACAAAGGAATGAAAATAGTCTACCTAAAAGTAAAATAATTAGATTCGACTTTTCATTAATTTCCCACAATTTAAACAATTTTCTAGGTTAATCAAAATTAGTTTGCAGCAGCAAAATATTGATTATATAGAAAACTCAATATAAGTGAGAGACAAAGGGCAAAAAAAATTATAAAATAATTCTTTATTTGCTTTTTATAAAGTCTGTTAAAAATTTGAATTTACTTCATGGCCAGCTATATTTATTAAAAGAAAAACCAAAGCCTTCTATGTTAATTAAATACTTATTATTCAATGCAAGCCAAACTGTTAAGTGGCTCTCAGCTTATGTTAATATTTAACAGCAGCTAAATTATGTTAAAGTCAGCGCCTTTTTCTGTTAAGTGCCAGTTTTAATTGTGCTTAAAACATTTCTGATAATGAAATCAATTAAAAAATAGTAGACAAAATTTAGAGAAAGTATTTTTTTGAAGAATATAGATATTTATATTAAATGAAAATCTGATAGAAGAAAAGTTGAATAAGCGTCGGAAAAACTCTAAAGGGAATTAATAAAACAGTTTACTTTAAAAAATTCGATAGCCTGTCACACAATCAATCGATAAAAGTGAATAGGTAATCGATACTTTCGATAACCGCCGTTAAGTAAACTTTTTCAAGTTTAAATTAACTCACAAAAACTGCTTTTAAGCCTTTTTTTGGCAGCTATTTAAATTAGGCAACGCATTTTGTGAATCTGTCGAGGCAGTGTTATTATTTTTAATCTTTTGGTCACTTTGCAACACTGCAAAATACCGTTGAGCGCTTTCTAATGGAAATTAGAAATTGGATGTTGGCCCGGCAAAGTTTTAGACCAGCCCCAAAAGTAGACAACACAATTTGCATTTGCAAACTGGGAATAGAGAATGTTAAGGGAGAGTTTTCGCAACTTTCCAACATTTTCCAGCCCCCCCATTTTAAGTACACTCAGTATTTAAAAAAAAAGGAGAAAATATTTTAAATAAAAATAAAAAAAATAAAGAGGAGTGAAAGAAAGATTTTTGTTTATATACATAAAAATATATATATATATATAAATATATATATATGCATATATATATGTATACAAATTAGCCTAATTAAAATCCGCTTAATTTCAGGAACAATTAGCTGAACTGGAAGCTGCATTCGCCAAATCGCATTATCCGGATATTTACTGTCGCGAGGAACTCGCGCGGACGACAAAATTGAACGAGGCGCGAATTCAAGTGAGTACACAACACATACCCTGTAAATGCCGAGTACCGAATACTATTTAGACAATCAAATATTCTGTTAAATAATTGCTGTGGCCTTTTGCTTTTCTTCTTTTGTCTTGCTTGAGACTTGGAAAAAGTCAATTTTTTATTTTTTACATAATTTTTGTGTTGCTTTTGTTTTAAATGTTTACTTCAATTTATTACTTAACTCTTTTTTTGTTTTCTGTTCTCAATTCGAAGCCTTTCTTTGTATCACAATTTAAGTTCTTATATTTAAAACTGTGTATTTTTTTTACTCATATTAAGTTTCTTTAATTTTCTTTTATATGTCGCTCTTTAAGAATTCAATTTATTCCACCTCTATAAACTTTAAAAACTTTAAACATATACAGACAAATACTCGTATCAGCGACTATCTAAAGTTTTTTCAGATAAAGTAGCCAGTCTAATAAATCAATTTAAACTATAGATATCTATTTTTTCCACTCAGTTTTTAAACTGAATACATAACCTTTTCTTAATTTAATTTACTGATAATCTGCTCTAAAAACTCTTTTAACAAACTTTTAAGCTTTATATCTATATTTTTGTATTTATTTTAGTTTTTTAACTAAATGCACAAAACAAACTTTTTATCTAATTTCTTTGGGGTCGATCTCCCTTAACTTACAAGCTGGTTATATCAAAATTCTGAATGCCAGTTAACTGATCAGCTCTTCTAAACAATAATAATAAATAATTTATACAACACTAATACAAATTATTGTTGTTTAAATAATATAAATGAGTATTAAACTGTGTCTAAAATTCAACTCTGAGTTTCTTAATTCTTTTTAATATTTATTTTTGGGCTATGTTGTAAAATATGTTCTATATACATTTGATATAAAACAATAAATTTTCCACATTTTGTATTACAAGCTTTTATAATCTTTGAGCTATGTTTAACAACAAAAAATGAGAATTGATTTTCTAAAGAATAGAATAGGATTTCAAAGAAATATTATAATAAATTAAATTTTAATAAACAAAAGGCTTCAAATAGATTTTTAAAAATATATCTGCACGTAGTTAAGACAAAGGTAAAATTTGGCAACTAATATTTGAAAAAACTGGGAGATTTATTAAAATAAATGGGAACTTTTTATAAAAGCTTATATATTAAATATGTTCGTATATAAGCTTTTATAATTAAGGTTTCTAATAGAAAATGCTCGAAGGATTTATGCACTAAATAAGTTTAGAGTGAACTCTGAGAACTGGCTATAAAAATAAAAAAAAAATAAATAAAAAATAATAAAAATAAATAAATATATAAAATGAAACAAAAAAAATAAATAAATATAAAAAAAAGTATAATAATAATAAATGTATGTTGTATATAAAATATGGGATCAAAATCAAATGCTAATCCACATAGATAGAAAGCATAATAAAGTCAATAAACTAAATTTAATTAGAGTTAGCTTATAAATTTAAATAAAGTACTTTATAACAAAATAATTAAATAATTTGCAAGGAATAAAAAAAAATATATAGATAGAAGCCCTAGATATATATATATATATATATATAGATGTATATATAGAAATATTACTTAATTTGAATTCATAAATATCTGAAATCTAACAACATATACATATCTTATCTCTGTCTCATAAAGTGGGAATGAGAATTCAATTTCCAATTTATTTCAACAGTTGTTTCTGCGTGGCCCGCAAAAACAGAATTGCTCGCAAAATGCATCCACATCCACATCCCAATTCGCATCCACATCCAAATTCGCATCGCAGCGTTGGCAATTTGTGCACTGATGCGATTTAGGGCCATTGCCTTGATATGGTTATCCGCCAGATTGGCAGTTTGTGAGTTTTGTGAGTTTTGTGAATTTTTGGTAGTTTTGGCAGCTTGGTCGCTGATCATCTCGGTTAGGCGATTAGTGTGCGATTATTCCAATTGAATGCTTCGCTTTTGGGTGTCGCTCTAAAGTGCTCTCCGGGCGGCAACGATGACAGAGCTTCAAAGCCAACACATGTGCTGCCCCACCCCCCACCCTCCCCCACCCCCTCCCGCCCTCAACCTTCATCCTTCGTCGTTTCGTCCTGCGTTGCGACTCTGTTGCGCTTTCAAGTGCGCCGCGGTAATAATTAATTTATAGTTTTTATCATGACTGCGAAACAAGTGAAGTGCAGGCAACGGGTGGTCCTGTGGTTAGGGGTTGAATTCGCTCGAGTCACCAGCCACCAGCCACCACCCTCCCCCTCCCCCCGCCCACTTTGGAGTTGTGCAGCAAACGCATTTCAATTTGCCATTTGAGGTGTAGAGTTACAAGAAAATCACACTAAAAAACCTCTGTTTCACAGAGCATCCTTTAATGTTGACAACTGACGCTAAAGCACATGAAAAGCTGTCCTGCCAAACTGATTATCGAAAGCGATTAACGTGAAAGCTCTTCGAACAATTAGCTTTATGCTGTTAAAAAGCACTTAGTTGACATAAAGCTCCTTTCAAAAATAGCTTTTGTTACGAAAGCTCCTGCTTTCCTTATTAAGAAGTAAGCAGAGCTTTTTGGCTATTAGCATAAACATATTTTTATTTTACATATATTTTAGTTTTGTATACTTGTAGACAAGATTTCGCTCTTGTTTATTTAAAGCATACAAAAAAGCTATTACATCAGCTTTGAAAGCACATGAAAGCTTTAAATGTGCTTTAAAGTGGTTAGTTTATAATATGTAGAATGATTAAGTTGTGTTGAAAAGCTGTAAGCTTTAAGCTAGACGCTTAAACAGGAATAATACAAATTCTGGTTTAAGTCTAAGATTAAAGACAAAAACTTGTTCCAAAGAAAAACAGAGTTAAATTCAAAGTTTAAAACTATATCTATAAAATACAACAAATATATCAGCTATGCTTAAAATTGTTAAATTTTTAGGGAATATAAATTAGTTGTATTTAATAATTATTAAAAGCAGTTAATTTCTTAACAGTAGCTTTCAAGAGCTTTCATTAATTAAAGCTCTACTTGACAAACACTTACAACAGCTTCAAGTGAGAAGCATAAAAGCTTTTTAAGTGAATCTGATATTAAAAAAAAAACAAAAAAGGATTTAAAAAGGATATCCCTTCTGGGACGGGCAACAGAATTTGACAAATTGTGAATTTATTTGGCAGCCGGTTGATCTGATAATTATGTGTGTGCACAGAGAACAAACAACTGATTGAAATACTTACAATCTAAATCTAAATCCGAATCGGATGAGGGCGAGGACAAAGGCGAGGGGGCGGGCGGGGAGTGAGAATATCAGGACATTTGTGAGGCGATCAAATGACAGGC
This sequence comes from Drosophila lacertosa, assembly GCA_004143845.1. NCBI lineage: Eukaryota > Metazoa > Arthropoda > Insecta > Diptera > Drosophilidae > Drosophila > Drosophila lacertosa. The sequence continues at coordinate 115,513 of SCDZ01000485.1, read as the reverse complement.
AAATGCCGGCCTATTAGCACAGCATAAACCATATTTTTCTACAAATGTTCAAATATTTACACACGCACAACCCTCGACGCGGGGTTTTGCTGCCTCGCCCCTGCTGCGACCGCAACCCTCTAATAATATTAAGGACAGGTTTCGCACATACACCCCTCCCTCCCCCTCCCCCATCCCCCATCCTTAGTAATTCGACGAGTGCGCTTACAACTTGACTCTGGCACTCACTTTGCAACAAGAGCAACAACATCATTTGTTGTTGCCGGTGTTGACAAAATTTCATATTCTTCTTCTTGGTTTTCTTTTTTTCTTTCTTTTTTTTTTTCTTTTTGGGCGTTGCTTTTTCACATCTGCTTGGAAAATCCATCATCACATTTATTTATTTCCATTGAGTGGAAACTACTCGTATGACATTAAATTTTACTTGCTCTCTCCTCCAATTTGTCCTGATGCCCTGATGTCCTAATTAAGGTTCTAACCCTTTTTATTTTGGGCACGTGTCCCTGTTAACTAACTCGAGCTTTACCTCAATTTAGTGCCTAACGGAGCTGAGAACAAAGAGTCAACAGCTAAGTTGATAATCTAATTGGGTAATGAAAAGAATGAAGCTAATGTTGGCTTTTCTTATAAGAAACTTTTCAAGGTTTTCGCTAGCTGAAAAACGTTAGCAGAAAATAATCACAGTGGACTTTAATTAGTTATGAAAATCATCAACTTTATATATTTCAATTTAAACCAGAACTAAGCCATAAAACATAGACACCAAAAAGAATATTTAACACAAGCTAAAAATTATTTTTGCGCTCTAGAATATAAATCAAAATTCCATAATAGCTCCAAAACTTAAGTTTATATCAACATTTGTTTTAGAAAAGCTTTTAAATAATAAACTTTTAGCTTTATTAACATTGCTTTTTACTTATTTTTATTATAACACATTTAAAAAATATGGTTTTTAGTCCAATAAAATTATTTTAATTAATCACAAAAGTTTTTTTGATAAGCAAAACTGTCAAATTAAAAATCTTCATAAAGCTGAAAGCTTATTTAATAGATCTCTTTTTTTAACATTTAAGTTAAACCAAAAACCTAACAAACTATCCGTTACATAAACATATAATATAGCCCTTAAACAAATATGATTTTGTGTATATATAAAAATAAACTTTTCCTCGCTTTAATTACGAAATTGCATTCGAATAAACGATAAACGAGCGTAAACAAAATGAGCACTAACAAAAGTGTCATCTCGAATGTCCGTTAATCGTTATTGTTATCGTTAAATCGATTGGCTTTTGTTCGAGGCGACGGCCGTGCAGGAAATGTGAAATGAGGCGCGACTTTTTCTCGGCGCCATATTGCATTACAATTTGTGGCACGAAAACAAAGACAAAGAACTCGATTCGATTCCATTTGACTCCCTTTCAACATAAACAATAGAATTAATCATTGCTTTCAACGAGCAAGTAAAATAATAAAAGCCACATTTCGTAGCAAATATATGTATATAAATATATGTTTGTATATATATTTTTTTGGTTGCTTCTGGCAACAATTAGGGAAATCAATTGATAATGTTCATGTTAAACAAATAAATAGCAGCAATAACATTTTAAATGGGAAAAGGGAAATAAGTTTAATAAAAATTTGATTAGTGTGTAAATTGTGATTGGAATAGAAACCATAATTATATTTTATAAATTAATTGCTTAACTAACGAGTTAACTGCCAGTTAACTAGTCCACAAATTACAAAGTATAAACCAGTTAAATATTTTCAAGAGCGAAAATAACGCTTAAGAGTTTAGTTTATATTTTATATATATAAATAAAATAAGGAATAAAGCGTATATAAAACATATTCAAATTTAGCATAAAGAAAAGTGGAAGATTCTTAAAACGAATACTTTGTTCATGCATTAGAAAATAATATAAATATAAATACTTGCCTAATAGATTAAGCTATATTAAAAAAGTAGAAAATTTCTGGGAAGAATTCTTTCTTTATGTATCAAATTCTAATAAAAAATTCTTTATGAAATACTTTTAAAGAAAACTTTCTTTCTATATAAAAATCTAACAGAAGCATATTTTTAAGGAATGCTTTGCTTACTTTTATCTCCATACTTTAATATTTAATTTGCATAATTTACATAGTTTCTAAAAATAAAAAGATATTCGACCAAAGCGAACACTAATAGCAAACCTATTTTTAACAACAGCAAATAATTAAAAATAATATTTAAAGAAATGGAATTCAACACATAAATATTAAACTTTTATATAAAGAAACTAAAATAGAAATAAAAGTCCTATGCTTAAACTTAATAACTAATATATGAAAATTATTGCCACGCTTAAAGTAAGCCAACAGATTTGTTAACAAGCTAAAAGAGAATATTCAAAAAAGTATTTTTAAGCAAATTTCTGCATAGAAGAAATAATTCAGCGACATAAAAGAAAACAGCTTCAAAGAATAAGTCAATTATTTATGCAGGGTATGTGAAAAGTGTTTGTGTTAAGTTGAAATCCGATAGCAATTATTTTAGCTGCTGTTTTGTAGGTCAACGCACCGCAGACATGGCCAAAACTTCGGCTAACTCTAATGCAGAAAAAAACAACAACAACAACAACAACAATAAAAGTGGCTAAAAACCCTAAACGGAGTTGAATTGAAAAAACCAAAGCACAAAACATTGCACTGAACGTTATGCGGGTCAAAATTTGATTAAATGCTGAATTTAAATTAAATTTGAATACGTTTAATTTTCATATTTCCGTCGCGGCAACAACAACAACAACAAGACAGAGAGAGAGAGAGAGTGTGTGTGTGTGTGTGTGTGTGTATATATTTTTTATGCATGGCTATTTGTAGCTTTAATTTGCATTTATCTAATTAGACTCGCTGCCTATTTAACTTCCCGGCAGAGCCGCAAAAAAAAAGGCAACAACATTTTAGACAAATCTATTAAACCTTAGCTTAAATTTGCAACGCTTTAAATGTGAATTAAGTTTAAGTATTTACTAAATATTGTAAAAATAAAAATATTTCGTAAAAAGAGCAAAAGTTCAAATTGATTCAAAGGAAAATTTATATTAAATATATTGGCACAAAAAGGGCCTGAAATAAAAAAGTAAAAGCAATAACCTCGCAAAAAACTCTGCCAGTTAATGTCAGTTACACAAAGGCCAAATTTTTGTTTTTTTGGCTTTTAAAACATAATTGAATGAAAATAATTTAATAAAAATGCACGCACAATATTTAAATAGAAAAAATTGGAATATAACAAACTGCAATATTGAGCAAAAAGCCAAAGCTGAAAAGTTGGCTTTTTGATTACAACTGTGACAGATCAATAATGGCAGCCATGCCATATGACAATTTCTAGGGTATCACAAAGTGTTTCAATTTGTGTTTTTGCTTTCATTTTTTCTCATTTTTTGTTCAGTTTTCTGTATGTGCATCTATTTGTTTGGCTGTAAATGTGTGTGTGTGTGTGTGTGTGTGTGCCATCAAGTGGATCCTTAATTGAGTTACTCCGCCCACACACACACACACACACACACACACTAGCTTGATAGACAAACTGAGGAGAGACAGACCGTTGGAAGCAGAGGCAATGCTGTTTTCAACCCTCCAACAAACATGGCTCATGGTTAAGAGCATTTTTTACCCGCACACACACACACATACACACACAACACACACACACACACATGTGCTGTGCTCTGGGCTGGCATTTTTATGCTGGCAGCCAACCAAATGAAACCGAACGAGCCATCAAGTGGGCACACATAAAAACAACCCCCAAAACGAAGGGGCAGGGGGCAGAGAGACCCGCCCGGCAAGCTAGTATTTTTCATTAAAACCAACACACACCCGTAAACACACCCACACACACACACATACACCCACACACTCACATAGCCATGGACAAAGATAATAATAATGATAAAATAAATACAAGAAAAATGCCAAAGACGTCCAAGAAGACGACAACGACAACGACAACGGCTCGAACGTCTGCCCCGGCTAAGTCCAAGCCCCCAGGCAAACAACCACCCACCCAGCCCACCCATCCACACACACACACACACACTCACACACACATACCCTTGCCCAACCCTGCATACTTGTCTGGGGTGCCTGCCTTGTAAGTAACTCAAAGCAAGCTGAGAAGCTTTCAAAATGTCGGAAATTTTTACACAACCCCCGAGCAACCCAATAGCAACACCCACCCGCCTCCCCCCCCCCCTCCCAGCTCCGCCCCCTTGTCTATGCCTGGCGCGGGCTTTCATCTTGGCAATTTCTTTTTGCCATCAAGACGCAGGACCCAGCGCCAGAGGACCCCGTCGCAATCGTGAGGACCATCTTTAATAATGTCTAAGCAGTCGACCTGCCCATTCCACTCCAACAAAACCCACGCCCCCTTCCCTGCCCCCATCCCCGCCCCTCGCCCTTCGGTGCTCGCTTGCAAACAGCGTCGTCAACTTATTTTCAATTTCAATTTTGTAGATTTTTTCACTCATAAGACGACAACGACGACAGACGAAACTCGTTGCTCGTTGGGAGCATTGGGGGCTGTCATGTTTTTGCCTTTTGGCTTTGCCGTTGCCGTTTTTTTCCATCATCCGCTTTCCATTTTTCGTCTTCTTTTTTTCTTTTTTCCCTTATTCCCTTCATTTTTTCTTTTTTTGCCCGTTGTCAAAGTGAAATTTTTTGCCGTTGGGGGGCGCGTTTGGTTAATTCAAACAACTTAAAGGTCCGGCAACGCTTTAATTGCTGTACAATTTTTTTGCTCACGTGCTCTTCAGCTCATGTTCGCGTGGTGAAAAAGGGTTTATTGGCTTTGTGCCCTGTCCGCAAATCGGAGAAATCAGCATATTTGCCTTAATTCTGAAGCTGGAGTAATCGAATTTATATTAATGGATTCTCACGCACACACACCAACACACGCATACATTTCTAATTAGCATTTTTGCAGCAGTTCGCGTTTGTGTGAAATTCTTGTTGGAGAGCTTAAGTTAGCCAGAAATATACTATTATTTTATATTATGTATTTTTATAATTAAAGTGAAAAAGAGTAATATGCCGTCGGTTACGTCCGACTGGAAAGTTCTTACTTGTTTTTTTTTTGTTGCTCACTCCTCGCTTTCCTCGTTTTTTTGCAGGTTTGGTTTCAGAATCGACGCGCCAAATACCGCAAACAGGAGAAGCAGCTGCAAAAGGCATTGGCACCATCTGTGATCCCGTCGTGCAACGGCATGATGCGGAACATTCAAGGCTACAGCGTCTCCCGCGGCTATCAGCCGTATCCACACCACAACACCATGAATCGCTATCCCCAGGTAATGTGCACACACACACACACACACACCCACATCAAAACACACACATGAATATTAAACATCGCTTGCGTTTCTTTGTTTTTGTGCGTTTAGGATCTGTTCCAAATGGGCGCCTCCTCGTATCCGGGCATGACGCAGCCATTTTCCATGGCGCACAGCACGAACATGGGCTCCGTGGGCGTGCGTCAAGATTCAATGGGTAAGTTTGCCAAAACGGGCGAAACACAATAGAAAAAAATCACACACACACAAACGCACTTAAACTATCGATAACAAGTGCAATATGGCGGCACTACTCACTGGTCTGGCTGGGTGCAGCCAACTTCACTTAGTCTTGCACTTTATTCACCACTTCATTTGCACTTTATTTTTACTGATCCGCCATTACTGTTGCAACCTGTTGTTCCGTCGCCGGCCGGCAACTAATTAAAAATAGTGCGTCTTCCGTTAAAGCCTTTTAGCTGCTCGCGATCGCCAGGCGGCAGCTTTCACTCACGCGCTCTCTTTCGGAGCTTCGGTGCTCAGCTTAAGCTCGACTTGAGCATGCGCAAAATGCGTTACGCTTAAACAAGGTCATGTTTGGCATTGTGCGCTGTGACGTCAGAGCTTTCGATTGATCTCATTAGATTTGTCACACATTGAAGTTTGCAGGGACAGGTAGAATTGGAGTAATGGCAAAATCTTGAGTTACCTTTTCTTTTGGCTGGCTAAATATTGTGCTTGAAGAGAGAGCTTTCGCTGTCTTTGCTCTCATAATTTATCGATATAATTTCTAACGATTAAAGAGAGTTATCTTAAATGAGCTAAAATGTTATTTTAAAAAGCCCTATAAATAAAAACTCTGTGAGATTAGATATTATGCACAAGCTTAAAAGATAAAACTGAGACACAAAACAAAAACCAGAAGCTTTATACTTGAGCTCTCATTTAAAACTTGAAGTTATAAGTAAATTTCCGTTGGCTCCATTAATCTGAGCTGATTGTCTGAGGTTCGAATTTTTGTTTATCGATTGCATACTGAAAAGTCGCTGTCGCGACGTCTGCCGCCGGGGCCTCTGCGGGGGTCCATAAACAAAACCGTAAGATAAGCAACAACTAAGCGTAAATACAGGGGCAACTACACCCATACATACATATGTATATATATATATATATATATATACAGCTATTTACACAGGCCCAGCTCATATGGAATGTGTTTCTGCATAAAAACCAAAGACCGAGACCGGATATTATTAAGCAACAAGAAAGAGAGAAAGAGAAAGAGAGTGTGTGTATTAAGCAGAAAGAAAGAAAGGAAAAAAAAAGAAAATTTGTTAAGCAAAAGGTGACGACAAATCAGCAAATGAATTTCCGGCCAACCAAACTCAAGACAAATTTCTTAAGCTCGCCCATGTCCAGTTATGTATATTTACTTACCTCTCACTCACACAGACTCAAACACACACACTCTCTCCCGCTCTCTTTCCCACCCTTCGTCGTAAGCTGAATAAAGTGATTTTCCGTTTATATACTTGCAAATATCCGTCGCACGGAAATCTTTAATAATAAGAAAACTGTTGATTCAATTGCACGGTAATCTTGAGGCTAATCCTGTATATATAATTTCTATTTGCAGGCATGTCCCCGGAGGATGAGTGGTATAATAAAAGCCTATCCGCATTGCGCATGAACAGCTCCCATCATCCGAACTTATCGGCGCCGATGCTGCAATACCAAACATAATCAAAAACCTTTGACGACTTCTTTTAAAAGATCACAGCTCAAAGCTTGAATTGTGATCCTTTAAAAGTGAGTGCGTCAAATGGGCAGATAAACTAGATATACACGCTATATATATACATACATATATATATATATATATAGAGAGAGAGACATATATAGAGTACACTTATACACATATGCATATATATAGAAATATATATATATATATATCTATGTACACATAGTTAGGCATAGCTATAAATCTGTAATTGTATGTACTTAGAACTATTCCATGTATGTCATCTAGTTGTGTGTGCGTGTGTGTGTGTGTGTGTGTGTGTGAGTGTGCAAATATTATTAAGCTATTGAATGTCATACTCTAATTTATGTGTGCGTAACATACATATATATATATATATATAAATATACTTATATATACATACATAACTGTATTTGTAAGACTTGTTGATATTTTTCTGTGTAATTCTATATATACATATAATTTTTTTTTTTTTTTTAGTGGGTGCTACGAACCCTGAGCATAAATACAAATATTTAAGTATATACACATACATAGTACATATATGTATGTATGTATGTATGTATTGTAATAGGCAACTAGTCATAGTTACTAAGCGAAATTGTGTATTGAGATTTTAGCGTGACATTATAATTAAATATATAACGAAAGAAAACAAAAACTAAGCAAAAAACCAAAGACAAAAAAAAGAAGAATATTGTATTATACGCATAAGCACATACCCTATGTATACTACACACAATATAAATGCGTTTGCGAGACAGCGCCTAGCCTAAGACAGATTGTTAATAACGAATAGAACTAGTACTAAACTTCCACTCGTCACTCGCTACTCGTCACTCGTCACTCGTCCCATTTTCAACCAGCCGCAGTCAAACCAAAAAGTTGCCCAAAAACATAACGAGTTTCAGTTTACTCGCTACTCGCCAATCGTCACTTGTCACTTGTCACTCGCTTCTCGTCACTAATTCCAACCAGCTACTGTCTTAATAAGCCCAAAAATCTAACGAGTTCCAATCGGTTACTCGTCACTTGTCATTTGTTGAGCGAGTCGGCGCCGAACTTGAGGAGAACTCGGTTATTACAACGTCATTCGAACTATTTAAACTTGTGTAAACTAATTGTAAGTGGATTTTTTTTAGCTAAGCAATGCGTAAACGAGAGTTAAATTTAATAATTAATTGTAAAACGCAAACGAAAATGAAACACGATAAACGAAAACTAAACTAAATAAAACAAAAGCATCAAAACCAAAATGCAAAAACAAAACCGCAACAAATACAACCAAAAAAAAAAAAAAAAACGTACGAAAAAAAATACATAAACTATATATATTTAAATACGAAACCAAAACAAAACAAAAACCAAAAACATGTTTAACAAATTATGCCAAAAAACAGCAAAATGAAACATAAATAAAACTAATAAAAAAATATAAAAAAAAAACAAACAAATGAAAATTTCTTTTGATTATTTTTGTGATTTTGGGAGGTATTTTTTTTATTTGAATTTCTTGAAAAGTATTCCAGGGTATTTTATATTTGGCACTTTAAAGCTTGATCGAACTGTGAAGTAAACAAATGATAAACCAGCAAATAAACGACTTGGAGCAAATAATTGAAGGGTGAACAAAATGCCGATGCCAGCGAATTTTTTAGTGGCGCCAAAGAGTTCTAAACAGGATTCATGTTTTCTTTGCTTTTTGCGTTTGTTCATAAATTTACAATAAATTTTTGATAACTTTGTCTAAACATAACTTGCCTAACTGCTCTTACTTCATATGGTATATGCATTTTTCTATTGACAATATCTAGTTATTGACAATAGAACTCGCATTTGAACTCGCCACTCGCTACTTTAAACTCGTTATTGATTAAACAATTTTTTATGCAAGTTTACAACACTTTTAAAGTATTTAAATTGTCACAAAAAACCACTTAGGTTATATACTTTCCTTATTAATACTCGTCACTCGCTACTTTACTTTCGTTACTTTAAACATAAGTTAACGAATTGCGACTTGACAAAAACTACAAAAGAGTCTTCAAAATAAGTTTATATAAAGCTTTAAAGTAGGCATTGTATTACTCGTCACTCGTTAATAAGCACTCGTTAGTTGCTATGATAAAAAAGTGTTCAAATCGGTGGGACTATATACACTGGACAATGCTAATACGTAATACAAAGATAAATTTCTGATATGTTTTTTCTAAATAATTATTATCGCCACTCGCTACTTTCACTACTCGTTACTTTCACTAACTGTAGGCTTAGCCCAGCTTCATAGGCATAGCATTAAATTGCAAAATACATTTGATTTTGATTTACCTATATATATATACAAAGCAAATTTTACTCGTCACTCGCTGCTTAATACTCGCTACTTGCACTGACTCCAAACTTTAGAATAATATACACAATACAAAGGGGAATTTGTAATATGTATAGAGTAACTATATATTACTCGTCACTTGCTACTCGTTACTTTTCATACTCGCTACTCGTTAGAAATGAAATCTAGGGACAGTCAACAGCTAAGGTTATTTTAATACTATTTATTCGATTTGGAATGTGAATATGGTGGGCTCTTGCGTTTGCATTTGTATGGCCTCGAGTGTGCTTCAATAATTATGTATGGCCAATGGGCAATCGATAGACTCGTTAACACAACACACAAAATGCGCCGGGAAACCCAAAAAGAAAATCAAAGAAAAAACAAATAAAAAAATATATGTACATATGTAAATGTTGCTGCTGCTGCACTCTCTCTCTCTCTCTCTCTCTCTCTCTCTCACTCTCAGTCTCTCTTTCTGTGTGTTTCTGTCTCGGCCCGCCCCCTTTAAATGGGCGTTAGCCACTCTGGCGGCAGACAGCGCTCGAGGAAGGGCACACAGCCAACGAAATAGGCCAACCGATTGATCCAGCTGGGTATTTGGCGGCCGCAAAGGATACGCGTCATGGCGTCCGAGAAGTGATTGCAATTGTTGCTGGTCAAATGATAACTGTTGCCGGTGAACTGCCAGCCCAGCTGGTCGACAATGCGCTGCAGCTCGTCGCGACTGAAATGCGTGTGGCCCAGCTGAATGCTCTGGCGATAATGAAAATGCTGGCCGAGTTCCTGTTCAGCGCTGCGCGGCGCCAGCTCAAAGATACCGCTGCTGGCGTAGCTGTGACCCCCGTATGTGTACTCAGTGCCGTAGACCTGAACGCCCGTGTGAAAGATGCCCAGACCGATGGGCACAACGTATTCGTTGATATTGAACAGATCGTAGACGTTGAGTATGACGGGCTCCTTGCTGGCGGTTGTGCTTAGCGGCAGCAGCTCCTCGCAGCTGTCGTTGGGTCCGCCGAAGCAATTGAGCAGCGGCATCCGATTGAAGAACATGCTCATCGGGTTCAATCTTTAGGCAGACCACATATCACATGCAAATCTTTGTTGTTGTTTTGTTGTTGTTGTTCTCTCTGTTGTTTCGTTAAGAATTTGGAATTTATCTAGTTCGGTACGATTCAAATTATACACTCAACACACAAATTGTTGACATTTTTATACATGAATAATAATAACATCGGCGAAAGCTTCGCTTAGCGATCTTAACGAAAGCTTTCGCAAAGCTCGCTGCATACTCTGCGGGCGCCGCTCGCTACTTTTCGTTAAGTGTTGGTTAAGTTTCGTTCGACAAAGTACAGTTGCACTAGTTGCGGAACGAGTGGAACTAGTGTTGGTTCGCATTCGGTTCATTTGAATCCCTTTTTTTTTGAGAAGAACTCTTTTGAGCGACTCATTAAAAGTTCTTTTGAGCTGATTTGTTTGAAATTCAACTTTTCCTTTAACTTTACTTTTTACTGCATACTTTAAGGCTACATTCCTCCATTTAATTTAACTGTTAATTAAAAATAAGCGAAACTGCATTCGAATTTTATTTTAATAATTTTTATTTTATTTTAAGTTCTTAAACGGGTTTTTCTCTGCTTGTGTATACAATATAGATTTTAGCAAGTGTGCGTGTGTATGTGTATATATGTGTATATGTACGTGTATTTGTTTTGTTTTTATTCTTTTGAAAACAAGGAAAAACCCAAATAAAACACTCTTAAAAATTCTTATAAAAAAAAGTATGATATATAAGAAAATTGTACCATAATTAACACCTGCCTTGCTCTGTGGTGTGTATGTGTGTGTGTGTGTTGTAAATGTTGTTGTGATTATTGTTGTTGTACACAAGCTTAACCCAAAATTTATGCTAAATTACAGCACACAAAAAAAAATTGTTGATGTGACTTTTAGGTTAACGCTTTATAATTATACAATATTCACGTTGATTTTTTTTTTACTGCTTTTTGTATGTTTTGTTTTGTTTGTTTTATATTAATATTAATATTATAATTATTAAATACATAAATTGTAGTAGTAACTTTTTGTCTACTGCTGCTTCTTTTGTTGTTGCTGTTTTTTTGTTGAATGATGATGATGTTGTTGTAGTTGTTGTTGCTCTTCTTCTCCTTCTCCTTCTGCTTCTGCTTCTTCATCTTCTTCTTATTCTTCTTCTATTTGTCGTGCTATGTGTGTGTGTGTGTGTGAGTGTGTATGGAAACATGGGCGCTTCAATAGTAACTTTTTTGTTTTGTAGTCGTCTTACCAACATTTTTTTTTTGTCTGTCCGTTTTGTGTGTTAAAGAAAAAGTCAATAACTTTTAACTATATCGAAAAAAAAAAGGAAGAGATAAGATACCTATTGAAAATCGCTCCAAACTAAATGGAAAGCGCATCCAACTCACGACGAATTACAAACATATATATACAAATTAAAAATCGTTAAAAAAAAAATATGCTAACAGCGATCGCGCTCTCGGGTCCAGATCATCTATATGGAGTGATCGTGATGCTTTCAATGGAAATTCATGTTATCCATTTATCAGTGTTAAATGCGCCCCAAGATATTGTTAAAACGATATAGTCGAGTATATAAAAGCAAGATAATAAGAGTAAAAAAAAAAATATTGTGTGTGTGTGTGTGTGTTATCAAATAATTCTCCGTGTCTGACATTTAAAATTATAGTTGGAGTTGTTGCTAAGTAGAACTAACCAATAGAAGTTGCAAACACACGCCACAACCTTTGGGCTAAACAGCTAACGATACATACATACATATACATATACATACATATATGTATACATATACATAGATATACATATATATATATAGAGGTTTATATATCGCCTGTGACCAGACCAGTTGAAGCCACTGGGCGAGCGGGACGCGACCTTCACTTAGCAAGGAACTCGGCGCTAACGGCGAGCGCCACTTTTTTGGCTGGCGGCAATTCGGCAGTATTCTAAATAAAGAGAGAGAGAGAAAGTATTAGCGAGTGTTTAACAACGAGTAAATTACAGCGAGTAAAAGTTCATGTAACAACTACTTATGATTAACTTCAATTAAACTGATGAACTAAGGATTGTAAAAGCGACTATAATTTAGAGCGATTTTTTGAACGAGTGTTTTAAACCAGCGAGTGTTTTACAACGAGTAACTTGTAGTTACTTATGATTGACTTCCAAGTTATTTACAACGAGTAATCAACTAATTATAGCGTATAAAATTTATATGCAAGTGTTTTACAACGAGAGCTAAACAACGAGTGTTTAACAACGAGTTAATTTCAGCGAGTAAAACTTCATTTAAGAATGACTTATGATTAACTTCAATTGAACTGATAAACTGAGCCTAAAAAAGCGGCTATTATTTAGAGCGATTGCGTTTTAAACCAGCGAGTGTTTTACAACGAGTAACTTGTAGTTACTTATGATTGACTTCCAAGTTATTTACAACGAGTGATCAGCTGAAGAAAATTTAAAAATGTGTAACATTTATATGCATATTTTAGAGCGAGTGTTTTACAACGAGAGATAAACAGCGAGTGTCTATAGATCATTTTACAGATCATTTAAAGCGAGTAATAGAGATCGAGTAGCTTTGAGCTTTATATTAAAGGCTAGCAGTTTATATGCATGTTTTACAGCGAGTGTATGCTAACGAGAGATAAACAACGAGTGCTTTTTCAACGAGTAACTTGCAACGACTAGCAAATGATCTAAAGCTAAACTTAGCTTCGCGATTGTCAACTGAGTTATGTTAAAAATGAACGATAATTTTAAAACGAGTAACTTAAAGCAACGATTGACCTACCAGATCGGAATTGTCACGTTTAACGGCGACAGCTGTTGTTTTGAGCGATGTGCCGGACTCCTCGCTGTCGGCCTCGCTGTGATTGTTGTTGGTCGATGATGATTTGGCGGGTGCGCTGCTGTTGTTGTTGCTGTTGTTGCTACTGTTGCTGTTGCCATTGCCATTGCCATTCCCAGTGCCGTTGCCGGTGCCCGACAGCGACGAGACTGAGCTGCCCGTCGTCTGAGTCGCATTGTTGGTCTGTTTGTTTGTCGCATCGCTGCTAGAGCTAGTTGCCGTATCGGACTCATCCACAATGGTAATGGTGGCCGTCGGTTTGCTGGCGGCAGCAGCAGCAGCAGCAGCAGCGACTGTCGCCGACGACGACGACGAGGATGAGGACGAGGACGAGGACACTTCCGCTGCAGTCGCCGCATTGGCGATTGGAGCGACCGTTGAGCTGACGTTCTCGCTGCTCTTCAGCACAGCGCTGGCTGCACTCGTCACCTCGGTCTTCTTCTTGGTGCTGTTGTTGGTCGGCTCCGACTTTTTGGCCGGTTCCGGGACGACGGCATCGCCGGCAGCCTCGCTAGCCGTCGACTTGGCGCCATCGGCCGTTGTCGCTGAGGCTGCGCCTGTGGCTGAGCCGGCGGTCGTTGTGGCGGCTGCGGCAGCAGCAGCTGTGGCCGCCTCGGCCTGTTCCTCGACGGCGAGCTCCTCGGCCTTGGCCTCGTACTCCTTGACGATCTGGTCGAGATTGAAGCGTCGCCGATTGTTCACGTAAAAGGTGCGCACATGCGCCTCCGTCTTGGTGCCCACCACCTTGGCTATCATCTGCGTCCAGTTAACCAAACAAAGAGTTTTAGTAAATTGATGTGGATTCGATTTTGTTTGCTTACCGGAAAGTTCTTGCCAAAGTCACGCAACGCGAGCAGCGCCACCTGAATCTCATCGGGCATCCAGCGGGCCGAGATGCGGGGCTGGACGGCGGCGGCGGCGGCGACATTGGTGACGGCGGCAGCGGTGGCACCAGCGCCGCCGGCGGCTGCGTTAGCTGCATTGGCTGTCTCAGTGCTGGCCGTTGTCGTCGTTTTGGCTGCTGCGGCGGCGGAGGAGGCGGCGGCGGCGGCGGTGGCGGCGGCGCTGCTGCTGTCGTCCTGATTTATGTCCGTGCAATCCTTTTCCAGCTGTTCCATCATTTGCCTATTCTTTTGTATCTGTAAAGGGCCGTCGGGCATTTAATCCAAATGTCAATCGGGGTCCAAGTCGAGTCAGTTTGTCGCTTGTCTCCGTTGTTGTTGTTGTTGTTTGTGTGCAGCATGATTTGAAAAGCGTGTGTGTGTGTAAGTTTGTGTGTGTGTGTGTGTGTGTGTGTGCATTGGATGAGTGTGATTTAAAGAACTACTACACATGCAAGCCAAGTCTGCCGGCAACTGGATAAGCTCGTTAACAAACCAAACAAAGAAAGAAAGAAACCCAATTTTCAATTTAAGCTTAAGTTAAATTCGAGCAGCCCAAGGACAAAGCTAAAGATTGAAAAATATTCTAAGTTTGGCTTAACGAACAACCGTTGATAGCTCGAACATAAACGTGATCATATTCCAGTTATCAATAGTATTCGGATTGGGGCAAGGACGATGGACGGTGGACGGTGGGCGGTGGGCGGGGGACGGGTCTTAACCAGAACGACAACGAACATTGATGAGTAATAAATTAAAATTACATTTCTTACTTCTGCCATTAGGGCGGCAATTTTACGATCGCCTTCGGCTAAATATTCACATGGATTTTTGCACCCAGCCAAGGCGGTGAGATCATCGTGATTGATGTACATGCCGCGTGGCGGCTTGCGCTTGGAACGTTCCGCCGCGGCGGCTGCTGCGGCGGCGGCCGAGTTGCTGTTGTGTGTGGAACGTTTTGTGGATGCAATGCTATCCGGGCCGGAGATTGGGCGCCGATTGCCGGTGCGTCTAAACATTAAGTTGCGTTACAACAAGCAACAAATAAACAAACAAACAAATATATACACAAAAATAAACAAAAAGCGTGTGCAGGCGCGTTTTGGGAGCGTGGCAAAGGACACAAGCAACAAATGAAATGTTTATGTAAGTGTTTGTGGATTTGTGCGTGCGTTTGTGTGTGTGTGTGTGCGTGTGTGTGTGCGTGTGTGTGTGCGTGTGTGGAGACATTTTGTTGGTCAACAAGTTCAGGGACGGCGCAACAATTTTGTTCAGTTATTTTTGTACGGGTTCAAAGTAAGAGAGAGAGAGAGAGAGTAAATAGAAGAGAGATAAAGGAGAGAGAGAGAGAAAAACTTAGCATTAGCTTTTGAGTTTGAACAACATTATTTAGCTAATTAGCAGTTGTTTTCTTGCTGTTTTTTTTTTTTTTTTTTAACATATTATTATTGTATGGAAATATCTACCTCCAGTGCGTGTGGCAACTTTTGCACATGCGCCCCAATGGCGAATCGTATAAAATGTAGCAGACAACGTTACAATTCTTGCAAAAACCGCCAACGACGACGCGTCGGGCGCCGGTGCCGCTGCCGCTGCCGCTGCCAGTGTTGCCAATCAAATTGCTATCGTTCTCATTTTCGCCGCCATTATCGATAGACGATAGACCAAAGCCAGGCAGGCTAAAGCCGAGCATATCATCGCCCATTGCATTCGTATAGATGCACAGCTGATCCGTGTCCAGATCGTTGTTTGTATTTGTGTTGCTGTTGCTGTTACTATTGCTGTTGCTGTTGCTGTTGCTGTTGCTGTTACTATTGCTGTTGCTGCTGCTGCTGAGGACGCCGCCGCCGCCGCCGCCGCCATTGTTGCTTTCGCCAGTTGCATTGCTGTTGTTGGTGCTGCTGCTGTTGCTGTTTCCATTGCTTCCAGGCGTTCCAGCATTTTGACTGCTGCTATTGTTGTTGCTGTTGTTGTTGTTGTTCATGGTGGAATTGTTGTTGTTCGCCCGCTGCCCAGCCGAAATATTTATTTTTGTCGTTGTCGAAATTGTTGTTGTTGTTGTTGTTGTGGTTGTTGTTGGTTTTTGGGGGGTCATGGATGGTGATTAATGCCAACGCAGTCGCAAATAGCAGCAGCAGCAAGCGAATTCATTTTTTTTTTTAAATTTATTTATTTATTTTTGAGTTTTGTCAAAACAATTTGATTTTTTTTTTTTTTTTTTTTTAGTTTATCGTACGGTACGTAATTATGGATCGTATATCGTTGGTTTTGTTTTTAGTATTTTTATTTTTTTTCAGATACGTCAGTTTCGGACAGATATATGGTTTTTTTTTTTGAGTGTATATGTTTGTGTGTGTTGGTTTATTTTGACAGTAAATGCAAAGAGAAGAGAAAAAAAAACAGTTTGTTGGTTTTTGCTTTAGTTCACTTGGGTAACACTTAAGAGGTAGTTGTTGTTCATGTTCTTGTTGTTGTTGTTGTTGTTGCTGCTGTCGTTGTACACCAACGCGGGACGGCAGCTTCCCAACCCAACCCAACCCCACCCCACCCCACCCCCTCAACACCACTTCCGCCAACCTCCTCCATCAACCCGAAATGAAGATCAAACAAAATGCAACTCTCTACATGTGCTTCTTCTTCATATGTTTTTTTAAAATATTTATCTTAACTTTTTTTTTTTTTTTTGATTTTAATTAATCATAAATTGATTTTGAAACTCGCTCTGCTGCTTTTTTCGACTGCGAAGCGCATGAATTGGAATGCATTTGTGTGTGTGTGTGTGTGTGTGTGTGTGTAATGCGTGTGTACGTGTAGGTGTGCGTTATGTATGTGTGTGTGTGTGTGTGTGTATGCGTCGTATTCTTTTGTTTGGTATACGAAATTCGGGGATTTTTATGTTTTGTGGGGGGTTTTTGATTTACTTTGTCTTTTACTAGCGGGCCAAATTTTCCACACTCAAACGCTATACATATACATACACATAAACAGACATACACACATATACATATACATATACATATATATATGTGAGCATGAATGTGTATATAGCACACATACATATACATACAAGAATTTGCGGGTGTATAAATAACTTTTGGAGTCGCGTTCTCTTCTCATTTAAAACAGGGTATTACACACTTTCTCTCTCTCTCTCTTTCTTTCGGTCTCTCTCTCTCTCTCTCTCTCTCTCTTAACTCTCTCTTTCTCTTACAAAAACTTGCGTTGGCATTGCACGTGTGTGTGTTTGTGTGTATAAGTTTTGTGTGTGTGAGTATTTGTTTTTTTTTTGTTTTTTTTTTGGTTTAGTTGATATGTGCTTAAAATAAAATATTGAAATTTCACCTTAGATCCAAATATAAAAACCAGAAAATTTAGCTTGAAAAAAATAACGAGTGTCTTTTTTTTTGTGGTCAGCGAAATGAACCAACGGTAAACAAAATCGAGCGAGTAAAAATTATAACGAGTCGGGAAACTTGTCAACTTTTTTTTGTCATTTACTTTTTTTTTTTGGTGAGGGCAGCTAAATAAAAAAAATTTAAAGATAACTGAACCACAAATAATAAAGCTTCGATCGGTGGGGGCAAAATAAAAACCAGACAAATAATAATTAAATTAAAAGAGACTTAGAAATAATAATCCGATGCCGACATTTGGGCTAAATAAGAACTATGTGTAAGCATATTTCTATATGATTATCAATAGTAGAATAAGTGTGAGATAGTTCAGTTAGCTAAAAGTGCCGTTGGCAGTTTAACGGGAAGCATGTGGGGAAGGTAAAGTGAGGAGTGTGTGTGTGTGTGTGTGTGTGCGTGTGTATCTGTATGTGTGTGTGTGTGATATGAACAAATACTTGAATTTGGTAAAGTAAAGTCGGAAATCGATTGAAATTATATAGACGCCATATAAACCAAAAACCATAGATGAGATTGTGTGTGTACGAGTGTGTGTGTGTGTGTGTGTGTGCGTGCGTGCGTAACGGTACTGTGCCAAACGGATATCAAAATAAATAGGAATATATCAAAAAAAAAAAAAAATAAACTGCTTCTTGCTTTTTGTATCCTTTGGTTCAAATTTAAGTTTTTATGAATAAGAAACACATATAAATTGTTGTTGTTGTTTTGTTTAATCTTCTTGCAAACAAAATATGAAGTTTATTAGCATTACGTGTGTGATTATCATCAGCATTATCATCATCATCATCATCATCATCATTATCATCATTTATCATATATGTATGTATATCATTATTATCAACATGTTATTATTGGTATTTGTTTTTTTCTCAAATAATATCTTTCTATATATGTAGTATAACTATTAGTATATGTATTATTTTGGATATATACTGTTTGTGCTTTGTTTTCGTTTCGTTTTTGTTTTAACTTTACATAAAAAGCATTTATTTCTTACTTGTTTTGTTTATAAATTACTAAAATGTATGTACTATTATAATAATTTAATATAATACTCAGATTTAGTAAAAAAATATGTATCTCTATATATGTGTATATGTTATATGTATATATATTTATATATATATATATATATACATACATATACATATATATATATATAAAAGAACAAAAAGTCTATTTGCCTTATGTCTAAAGTCACGCGGATTGATTGTTTGATTTGCCTTTTCTTTTTTTCATTTATGCACTTAACACAGAATAATTATTTAAATTAACAAAAAATAAAAAAAATATATATATTTTAAGCCGGATGAACAAACGAAAAAAAAAATCACGTTTAATGCAGCAAAAATACAGAATTGTTTTTCATTTATCTTTTATGTGTAAAGTCTTAAAGATGCTGGTCAATGATTTGGTTTTGGCATTAAAACATACAAAAAATAACTGTACGTATATCTGTGTGTATGTGTGTGTGTGTGTGCATGTGTGCATGTGTCTGTGTGTATGAGTGTGTTATGTTTTAAGTTCTTATGAGAGGTATGCAGGCACGGCGATTATCTGAAAGAATAACGAACCATATTTAAACTATATCTATTTATCGATCATTTCGGTTCGAATCCCGCGACTTAACTAAACGTCCCAACAAGTCTCAAGTTCTAACGTAACTTTGGCTCAGCTTAGGCTTAATTTCATTCCATATAAAGCCTAGTTAAACTCTATATCAGTTCAAGAGTTAGGTTCGGACCAACAAGAAATTAATTAAAGAACGATTTTTTGAAAATTTGAATCGTGGGAATACAATATTCATATGCATAAATATATATATATTTATATATATTTAGGTTTTAAAGTTACCATTTATGACTTGTCAGACACATTTGAATATATATATATTTATATATTATTAAAGTTTTATAAAAGCTTAAACCGTACAAGGCAAATTTGTGTCTATTTCTTTCTCCTTAAAAGCATTTGATTTTCTTATTCTTTTATATAAATGTAAACACACAAAACTACACACACACACACACATGCACAAGGATATACAAGAGAGGTATTTAACTAAGTCACATTTTTTAGATCACCTATCGATCCTATCAATCGAGTCTATCGATCCCATCGATTCTATCGAACCCGCAATGAAACTAAGCCGTGAATAATTTAACTTTTTTTCTAATCATTTGCAGATTAAGTTTTAAGTTTTTCCTTCATTTTTCTATCCTGTTTTGCCTAAATGAAATGTTTTTTCTAAATGTTTTTTCAGTCTTGGGGAATCTGTATATCTTTCGAATACTTTAAGATCCGTTGAGCAGTTAAAGCCCCTATCAAAAGCATTCTTTGGAGTACTTTCACAATTATCATATTGTTTAAATTAAATAAACATGCATGCAAAACTTTCCTACCAAACTTTGTTTTTAAGTTTCTTGGTTGAAAAATTAATGAAAAGGTTTTTTTAAAGTTGGACACTCTTTTCCTAAAAAATATGAATACCCTTATCTTAAAACTGTTTACTAAATTTTTAGTATATTATTAACATATATTCATATAGAAACTTCCTAATTTAAGTGTTCCTTTAAAAATATTAATTAAAAAAACAATTCTTCAAATGTATTTAAAAAGTAAAAACTAAACTAATAAATTGAAAACTCTTTTCTAAGTCTTTTGTGGTATATTCTAACAAGTAAGTTTTTCAATTAGTCACCCCTAAAGACTTTTCCTATATAAAATTGAAAATGTTTTCAACAAACTCAATGTTTATGTTGTGCTCAGGGATCAATATAAACAATTACAAATAAAATTGCTGCAAAGGAAAACTGGCGGACATTTTATGAAAATGTTTAAGGCTTATGGAGCCCCAACTATGTGTGTGTGTGAGTGTGTGTGAGTGTGTAAGTGTGTGAGTGTGTGCATATAAATCGAATCTCAGTGTATATAATTAGGTGTGTGCGTGTGTGGGTGTGTGTGTGTGTGTGTGTGTTGGTTCGTAAGTGCGTGTGTGAATGGAGATCTCTCGGTATGTAACTTATGCATGTATGAATAGAGCTCTTGATGATTTATGTATTGGTATTTGTATATGTATTTGTATATGTATATGTTTATGGTTTTATGAATGGTGGTTGGTTGGTGGATGGAAGGGTGGTGTCGGAGGAGTGGAGAGTCTTGCTTTGTCGTTGATTGTTGTTGTTGAGCTAAGTTCTAACTGATAATTACCTTGTCATCGTTATCAGATTCCTCATTGCTGCCCACCTCGCTGCCATTCTCGGAGCCGTCTTTGACAGCAGCCTTTATCATCTTCTCCTGACGATCCATGGCGCTGCTGCGATGACGCGTCTTCTTCCACGAGTAATAATACTTGACCAGACTGGCTATCGATTTGTCTGGCAGCTATAATATATATATATATATATATATAGATAATTATATTTAATCGTAGTATGCTATGCGAATGCATATGTATAATTAATGCTTACCATTTGGCGTATGCGATGAAAGCTCTTGCCATGAAACTGAAATGCCTGATCGAATAGCACCTTATCCTCGATGGTCCACTCATCGGGGAACGGCGTAAAGTTGGCCAAATCCATGACCGCACGCTCCAGATCGTGTTTATGCCAGAACAGCATGCCCAAGGCCTGTTCGCCATTATAGCCATACTTTTCCTTGGCCACCGAAATGTATTCCTCCACTGTATAAAAAATTTAAGCTGTTAAATGCAATTACAACAGAAGCGAACAGAACAGCTTTGTCTTACACTTCATATCGGGTATCTCCTTGGTGGGCGACCAGACCAACAGAGCGCGTTCGTTCATCAGCTCCGGACGGCGATCCGGTTCGGGCACCAGCGGTGGACACACCGCTTGATAGTCGCGTCCAACGCGTATTTTCTCTGAATGAAAGCATATATATAAACAGATACATATGTATATCTATTGAGTTATGGACATTTTTGTGTGTTCGATTGGGTTTTGACTTACCTTCGTATTCAGATTGCTTTGCCTTCGATTTGCCGTTGCGCTTTGTGGCTGCATTGAGATCAGTAGGGAATAGAAATGTTGTTTTTGATTGAGACGAGAGCTATTGATCTTTATACTCACAGTTATCGTCATCAGAGCTCTCCGGTGTGCCGGCACCCGGTACGGTTGCTGAGGCCTTATCGTTTCCTGTCGCATTATTGGAATGGCTGCCGCCGCCGGCGTTCCCACCGCCGCCGCCCAGGCCGGTGGCACCGCCGTGGGCATTGCCAGCGCCAACGCCGCCAGCGCCGCTCGTATGCGTATTGGGGCTGGGTCCACGTGAGCGGCGACCATTGCGTACAATGTCGCTGGTGTTGCGCTCGGCCAACACCATTTTGTCGCGTATGAGCTGAGAGCGTTTATTTTGTTTCTCCAGCGTGCTGCTAGTTATGCTACCGTTGGCGTGTCAAAGGGGTTTATCGGCCAAGCCGAGGAGCAACTGCAAAGTTCCCAAAGAAAAAAAAAAAAAAAAAAAAACTTATTAAATCAACTTTGTGGCCATAAATTTAATTTAAATTCAAACTCAAACTGAAAAGCGTACAAAAATGCAAACAGCGCTCGATATCAACACAGCTTCCAACTGAACCCAAGTACACACAATTCTTCGGTAGGAAAAAAAAAAAAATGAAAAAAAAATGATATTAAATAGAAACTCGGCAGCGTTCGCAGCGCATTTGAGCAAAGTAGGCAAGCAGGGTCCAAGTAGCACTTTGTCGATAACGACCGTCGTAGTGTGCTGTCAAACAGTTATACATTTGTATTTGTGCGCCCGTATGTGTGTATATTCGCGCGTGTGTGCGCGCTAGCGCGAGAATGTGTGCGTGTTTATTGGCCCAAGCAGCTGAGATGCATTGCAAAGTGCACATTTTAAACGCGTAAAACACACACAATTCTTTATCCAGCTTACCTTAAATGCTGCCCGTGGCTTTTTCCTCCGCTGGTTGCCGCACAACCAACAAAAAAAAAATTATTTATATATATTGGTAGTATATATATATATATTAAAAAAAAAAGACGCGCGCCTCACAAAATGAACGCTATAAACGCTGCTGCTTTCGCTTATGTATTTACGCGATTAAATGGCAAATTACGACTCGCAGCGGAACCAATAAAGATGCGGAGTATACATTTGATTGCAGCGTTTGCACTTTATTGAATTTGAGTTTAGAGTTGAAAACGCAGGACGCAAGCACAACGGCTAAGGCGACGGGGTTGTTGCGCGCAGGTAACTAAAACCTAAACTGAACGCGAAAAAAAAACTCGCGTATGACAATTCTGCATTGGCCGTTCACAGCGCACTTTGCCACATACGACCGTAGCGTAGCTTTGTCTATCTTTGGTCGGTGATTGTTAGTTTGCGTTAAGTTCTGCCCACAATTAATTACCGAAACAGTGACTACAAATGTCGCAATGCGTAAGTTATACACTGTTTATTAATTTACATAGATTTTATATGCTTTTTCAAATAAAATCTACGCAAGAGCCGAAATTAATTTAAACTGTGGCTGTAACACGCACGGTTGTAAAAGATAATATCGATATTTTGAGGCACGCATATCGAAACGTCTGCGTGTTAAGCGCTACCATTACAATGCTTATGGATCAAAAATCTATTTTTAAGCCATGTTTCAAATCTTAAAAGTTACCCGACTGTCAGCCCTAAAACTATCAATCAAATATTTTTTGTTTGTAGCTGAAATAGAAGAAGCAAACTTATTTTTAGATACATTTATTTTATCGTTGCCACACTAATGGAAACTGAATCATATGTTGCAGGCAAAATCCAGAAAAATAGGTTAATTCCGGAATATTATTTCATTTATAGTTGAGTATTGTTCACACCCATTATTTAAACGTAGATATATTCTGAAATTAAACCAAATTCGTATGTTATAACACATGTGACCCTTTACTGATGTGGCAACTCTCGCAAACATGCTCGATAATAATAACGTGCGTATCGGTCCTGCTCTAGATTCGCCAGTTTTCCGCTAGGTGGCGATACGGCGGGCGCAAAGTGAAGTCTCAGACGTGCGAGTGTCGAATTTTTTCTATACGTGAAATAACCAAGTGCAAATAACTAACGCAACGCGATGGCTGCTAGATTTATACAGAGAATTGTAAGAAAACCAAGGATAATAGTATAACATTATTATTAACTGACTGACAGTTGCTACAAGCGAATATTGTGTGCCGCGATTGCCTTAAACTTTTGCAACATTCCCCCCCTGCCCCGACCAGTGCTCGCATACAAGCAACATTTACCTATTTGATTACGTGCGGCCTTATGGGGGAAAAATTCCAATAATATTGCCGAAAAACTAACACAATAATTTTGTTTTTTAATTAAAACCACCCGCAACACCCCTCCAACAATCGACCAACCAACCAACGTGCAAAAACAACACATTACGCAAAAAAAAAAAAATTTTTTGCAGCTTAAGCAATTGGGTTTTCAAGCTGCGCGTGATGCGGCACCAGCGCCAGAGTCAATTGCCTTGGCCGGAGCAACACTTAAAGCCAAGGTGCGTGCAGCCACATCCATCAAAACGCAGCTAAGCGACAATAATAATTGACAGCAAAATGAAAACCAGAGGCGAATGGTCCTTTTACATAACACACACACACGAGTGCTCGTTGGGCCGATTGGCAAGGGGTGTTCCTTGTGCGCCTATCGCAATTGCGCTAATAACGACAGCAACAGCAGCAACAATAATATTGATCAGATTTCAGCAATGGAGGCGCCTTCATAACTAATTTGGTTCGCTTATCGCAGTTGCTTGCCCGCATTTTGCACGGATTGCATAAAAAGTGCCTCTGGCAACACTTTAGCTGCCTGCCTTGCCAGACCCGCGCGCTCTAACCTCAACACTGAGCAAGAACGCGCGCACACACACGGGACCACCAACTAAACGGTTGCAGCTAGTGCCGACTGCTTTTTCCCCCCACCCCCTCTGCGCCTCTAACCGTTTGCATGCGAGATGATGGCGCTTATGTAACCAGACATCTGGCATCTTGATAGCTGTTTGCCGTGCATGATCTTTTATATTGTGTCTGGTTGCTGTTGTTGTTGTTGTGTGTTGCCCTATTCTAGTATTAATATTTATTGACTGTTAAGTAATTGATTAATTTATTGGCTCGACAGATCAACACAACGCCCGCTGCAAGCCGCGGCTATGCGTCCAGCGGCAAGAAGGTTACGCTGATACCTGGCGATGGCATTGGCCCAGAGATCTCTGCTGCTGTGCAAAAGATTTTCACTGCCGCCAACGTGCCCATCGAATGGGAGGCTGTCGATGTGACGCCAGTGCGTGTAAGTAAATTTTCAATAATAAAAAATTTGTGACAGCTGCTTTTTAAATTGAGGCGCACAAAAGTAATTGGCAACAATTGTAAAATGTTTGGCGTTGCCAGCTACCAACGGTTATCGACATTGTCCATTGCATATAACACGTTGACCCAGGTGGCAACGCTATTTATACATTTAAAACGCAATTTAAATTGAATTTCTCAACGTTTTTGCACAGGGTCCCGATGGCAAATTCGGCATTCCCCAAGCTGCCATTGATTCGGTCAACACGAACAAGATCGGCCTGAAGGGACCCCTGATGACGCCCGTCGGCAAGGGCCATCGCTCGCTGAACCTGGCCCTCCGCAAGGAGTTCAATCTGTACGCCAATGTGCGTCCCTGCCGCAGTCTGGAGGGCTACAAGACATTGTACGATGATGTCGATGTGGTCACCATTCGCGAGAACACCGAGGGTGAATACTCTGGCATCGAGCACGAGATTGTCGATGGTGTCGTGCAGAGCATCAAGCTGATCACCGAGGAGGCCTCCAAGCGTGTGGCCGAATACGCCTTCCAATACGCCAAGAACAACAACCGCAAGAAGGTCACCGTGGTGCACAAGGCGAACATTATGTAAGCAACCAGCAGCACACTGGAATATATTAGCTAAACTCCATTGTAATCATATGTCGCATTTGACAGGCGCATGTCCGACGGTCTCTTCCTGCGTTGCGTGCGCGACATTTCGCAAAAGTTCCCCGAAATTCAGTTCGAGGAGCGTTACCTGGACACGGTGTGCCTTAATATGGTGCAGAACCCAGGCAAATACGATGTGCTGGTGAGTGCCCAAAAAAGGATGCGAGTTTAGGGTAGCTTTCATTTATGCTCATTGTTTGCTCAGGTGATGCCCAATCTGTATGGTGATATTCTGTCTGATATGTGCGCCGGTCTGGTCGGCGGCCTTGGCCTGACGCCATCGGGCAACATGGGTCTGAATGGTGCTCTGTTCGAGTCTGTGCACGGCACAGCGCCCGATATTGCTGGCAAGGATCTGGCCAATCCCACGGCGTTGCTGCTGTCCGCGGTGATGATGCTGCGCCACATGGAGCTCAATTCGTATGCCGATAAAATCGAGCGCGCCGCCTTCGATACCATCAAGGAGGGCAAATATTTAACTGGCGATCTTGGTGGCCGTGCCAAGTGCTCCGAGTTCACAAACGAGATCTGCAGCAAGCTTTAAACGGTTGCCACAGCTTCAGTCGTAGACGCAGTCGTTGCCAAGCAAATTTTCAATTCTGCAGAGTGTTCAAACAGCAACAGCAACAACAACAAAATAAACATCAACAACAACAGCAACAAGAACTACCAGGAACACAGCTTGACTGTGTTTCTTAAGCAACAAGACACTCGCTCCTTAAACCAAATAGCAACAACAACTACAATCACAACAACTTTAACAACAACAACAACAAACACTCACAAAACTTTAGCCGACAGTTTCTAATGTTCATTTTTTATTAGTTAATTAATCATTTTTTTTTAATTCCAAAAAAAAACAAAGTATGAGAATTAAGAACCCAAAGTATTTTACGTTCGAATACTTCAATTTTAATTGAATCAATTTACTGAATTCGCTGAGAACCAGAAAAACAACAACAAAAATTGCATGTTTCAAATTTATGAATTTGACTTGGTCGAAAGAAGCGTTAAGTCAAGTATTTATTTGTCGCCATCCAAAAGAAAGAAAAATCATAATCAATTGATGAACCATCGAGAATTATTATTATTGTTTTATTATGATATATACATATACACATATATGCCAACAAAAGTAATTGTAATTAATTATTATTTATTGTGTTTAGAAATTCCCAATTTCTTTTATCTCCTCTTTATCCTTTTACCCTTTTGCGTCTTGTGTTCTGTTCAAAGACGGTGTAGTTAATCAAATTGTAAAAAGAAAGAACAGCAAATAAAAACATTAACAACACACACACACACACACACACACAGGTACACAACAAACAATTATTAGATCCAAAGTCAAGCCGAAAGCCGAGTGCATGAAACAAAACAAAACAAACAACAAATTGGTTACAATAATAATATTATAATAATAATAATTATAATTGAAACTAAGCAGAGTACGACATACAAAAACCAAACACGAAATAACATGTTCAGAAATTAATTGTATGCAATTGTTATTGATAATTAAGCGTACCGTAAATTGCAATTAGCCAATGTCATGCAATTTGTTGAAAACTCAATAAAAAAATGAAAAACGTTAAACGTTCCAATTTGTTTTTTACTTAAAGACTTCTCTTGTTAGCTGTTAAATCTTTTCTATATTAAGAAAAGAAATGTATATAGAAAAAAATCGCTGCTTTAAAACTCTTAGATTTTTAATGGGTTTTAATAATATTACAATAAAAATGAAATACAGGCAAATATCATTTCAAGCATTATTTACAATTATTGCAATTTATTTATTTACAATTTAAATCTCTTTTATAATAGTTAAAGGCATATATTTATGTAGAAAAAATTAAAATCTATTAAAAATGCTTTTCAAGGCTTAAACAATATTATTATCACAGTTAATAAAATTGCAATACAGGTAGAATAGAATTTCGAGCATTATTTACAATAATTACAATTTATTTATTTACAATTTAACAACGAAGGAAATAAACTTGGTTAAAAATTTGATTTTAAGAATCTTTTCAATCTTCTTACAGCTCGTGACAGAATATTAAAATACAAATAAATAAACGATTAATCAATAAATATAATATTTGTACAGGCAAAACAGGACACATAAGAATTAAATTATATAATACAACTCAAAAAATCTGAAAATTGTCTGTCGAAAAGTTTATTATTAAATGAATCTATTTACATTTGACTAGGATGCGTTGTGCGGCGAGCTGGGCTCAAAGGTCCTTGGCGTCCCAGTTGAGGGCGACGGCGTGCGGCGGCGAAATGGGCGTCAGATCGATATTGCTAATGGGCAGGACATGTTTGCCCAGCTCGGTATGCTCGAACAGGATGCGTCCGTTGAGCACATAAATATTGCTGCTGTTCGCATAGAAAAATATATTGATTTCCGGCTCGTGCGACATCTGGAGAATCGCCTCATTCTCCAGTACGATCTCCGTGCTGGCAATGGTCAGCGCCACCCGGGTCGCCTCGCCAAAGATGTTGGTGCCGCTGCTCCGGGCCGGCGCCAGCACCGTCTGGCTGCGTATATCCATCACGATCCGTTCGCGCCGACCCACGCACATGATATGCTGCTCGGAGTCCGGCACCAGATCGATGCCGTACAGGCAATCCGAATTGTTCAGCAATTCGGCCACATCGGCGCCCGTCTCGTCCTGTATCATTTGCTTGACGTGCTCCGGCAGCTCCGTGTGTGCAAAGATGTGCACATAGCCGTTCAGCAGCTGGAGGCCGTCCTGCAGTCCGCGCGGACACAGCTTGCTAATCAGCAGCGGCTCGCCCCAGTGCTGATAGCCAACATCGTCGAGGGCATCGTAGATGCGATACTCGTCGCCGGCGACGCGGGCAAAGCACAGACGCAGCACCTCCACCGTTGACGTGGTCGCCAGCGGTGCCACAACGCTCCAGCCGGCGCCCAACGGCTTCAGCGCCGGTCGCGTCAGACAACAACTTGCCATTGTTGTTGTTGCTGCTGCTGCTGCTGCTGCTGTTGTTGTCGTTGTTGTTGTTGTTGTTGTTGTTGTTGTTGCTGCTGCTGTTGTCTTGACTGTTGTTGTTGTTGTAGCTGCTGCTGCTGCTGCTGCTGCTGCTGTCGCTTCGCCGTCGAGTTGCGCCAGTTCCGCCTCGATGGCCACATAGGACTCCTCGGGATTGTTCGCCTGGGGCAGATGCTCGATCAGATCCTGTTCGGTGGCGCCCCAATCGATGTTCTCGTCATCATCGAAGTTGAACTCGTGCAACACCAAATCCTGCACCCGATTCGAATGGTCGACAGAACTGTCCACAGTGTCCACAACGACATCGAGCACATTCATCAGCTCCGTGTCCAGGTCCCAGCTCATGTCCCAGTTGTGAACGTCGCCAATCTGGAGCAGCATATCAACGGCGGCATTATCCTCCGCATTCAAAGGCGTCAGCTCCGATGACATCGCTACAAGGCATTACTATTACTAATATTATTATATATCGTATATATATATATATATATTTATATATAGTCTTTAATTTTATTTAAAACTCACTTCGCCTCGATTGCTGCCCGTTATCCTTTTCACTTCACTTCCCTTCCCTTCACTTCACTTCACTTCACTTGATCGCTTCGTGGTCTTTTGTTTTTTTCGTTTAGTTTGTAATCCTGTGTATTTATTTGAGAATGTTTTACCGACAATATTTTTTTTTTTTGTTCGAGGCGAACTGTCAAAATTCGTTTTTGCTGTTGTTGTTGTTGCCAACTCAGTGGAATCATAATTGGGCGCCAAATGAAACGATTCGAAATCGTTTAACGGAACGTTTGGCATTGGAACACGCGGCGACCTCGAGTTCGTTTCGATTCCGATTTCGATACCGATTTAATCGATAAGTGTGCGAAAGCTTGAAAACATGAATTTAATAATTTTAAAAAAAAAGATTAGAGCTGATATTTATGATCCCAAAGCAGAATATTTTCTTGATCACAACAAAGTTGATTTTATATTTGTTATTAAAAATCTTGCCTTAATTAAATCATTTTTGCTTTCTTAAAAATTGTAAAATTTCCACCCTTTTACTTAAGTTGAAAAATGCATTTTTTGTATTTATTTTTTTTGGTATTGTTTTTAATGATTTTAAACTTTTTCACGACATTTAGTATTTTGGCCATTTTGATAAGATTTTCGTTTTGTTTTTTTTTTTTTTTGTTCGTATTTAGTTTTTGCGTTCCATTTAGAGATGTTCTTACACTCAACATACAGATATAATAGAATATTGTAGCCATTTTTTTTCTTCTTGTTTTTAGATAGTTAATTTTTTTCATTTGGATAAACACATATATTTAAATACATATGCTTATGTTTATTTAAAGTTTTACTTAACTTTTTTTTTTTTAGTTGCTTTGGTGCAGAATATTTAGTTGAAAATATTTAGTTTGTGTTTTTTTTTGCTTTATATTTTTTTTTTTGCTCTTTTGCCCTTTCTCTTCTCTTCCTCTCTCTCACTTTCTTTGCTCTCTTTTTCCTATAGTCTAAACATATAGAATTTCTCTAAAACACACAGATATTTGATATATGTATATATGTATATATGGATATATTGACACTTAGTATTTTGTTTCAATAACATTTAGATATTGATTGAACATTTAGATTTCTTAAAGTTTGCCTTTTCTTTGCTTCACTTAAATTTAGTTATTCTTTGTTTTCTCATTTGCTTTAAATAAGACTTAGGCTAGATTCATTTTCAAAATGAACATAAATAAAAAATAAAAATTAAAAAAAATTAATGGTTATATAAATATTTCTTATGCTCTTTTAAGAGCTAATGGTAAGCAGAGACAGAGAGAGAGAGAGAGAGAGAGAGAGAGAGTGAAAAAGGGAGCGGAAGAGACAAAGCGGAAAAGCACATTGACAGGGTTGCTACGTTTGCTATGTTCGCTAGATTTGCCAGGGTTGCAAGCTAAGCTTAATTTTAGTATTTCAAAAAAATTCATCTTAACCTAACAAATTACAAACGACAAAAAAAAAAGTTGGTATTTATGCAGCTAAAAGTTACTAACTAATTTTATGGTTAAATATATATTTTTATAGATTATTTGTAATTGCTCCTCTGTCCAGTCGGCTAAATGTCCTCGTCATCCTTCTCCTTCTTCTTCTTCTTCTTTTTCTTCTTCTTCTTCTTCTTCTTGTTCTTCTGATCTTCATTCTCATACTTTTGTCTGCTAATTCTGCTTCGGTTTTTACTTCTCTTGCTACTCTTCTTCTTCCTTTTCTGATCCTGCTCTTGATTCTTAGCTATGGACTAAGGAAAATTGATTTAATGCTTTCTCTTGATCCTCATCCAATCATTATTCTCCAACTGATCCTTTTACTCTTGTCTCTCTCTATTCTAATACCAAATTTCTTAAACCAGCTTCTGCTCTTGCTTCTCTTCGTCCTTCATCCGACTTTATTCACTGCTTATCCTGCTCCTGCTCCTGCTCCTACTCCTGCTCCTCCTCGTCGTTCTATTGAAAGGACACAAACTTGGCCATATCCTGGCTGATGGTGCCCAACGGCCGTGTTGCAATCACCGGATTGGTGATCGATATGGGCAGCTCCAAGGATGCGGGCACGCTATGGCTGTCGACGCCCCCATTGGTCACATTGGTCACATTGGTCACACCGATCACGGCCAGACCCTCATCCAGATTGGCCTCGACCAGCGAGGAGACGCGTCGCAGCTGAAGTCCCACGCTCGGCGACGTCTCCAGCGTCGACCTGATCGGGATCCGACTCAGCATCGAGTTCGTCTCGTTCGTGCGCACCTGTAACGGTGGCGTCAAAGGCGACGCCATAAATTCAACCGCATTGACATCGTCTTCTTCTTCTTCTTCTCCTACTTCTTCTTCTTCATCTGCTCCTCCTTCTTCTCCTATTTCTCCTCCTTCTGCTTCTTCCTCACTTTCTCCTGCTCCTACTTCCCCTTCTCCTGCTCCTTCTTCTGCTTCACCTCCTCCTCCTTCTTCTTCTCCTGCTTCTGCTCCTTCTTCAACTCCTCCTCCTCCTCCTTCTTCTTCTATATTAACCGGTGTCTGCTGTCGCGTTTCGATGTGGAGCAGACTGACGGGCGGCGCCTCCACTTCGGTGCTGGCCAAGACGGCCGCGAGCATCTCGTGAATGGGCGCAATGGTCGCCGGCACTTCCTCCAGATTGACCAGCTGAAGATCGCGTTCGTGCAAATAGTTCTTGGCTGCGTGCAGGATTTCGCTGGCCTGCAGCATCGCTCGACCGCCGCCATCGAGCTCGATGACAACGTCGTCCTGCTGCTCGGCAATGTTCATCAGGACCTCTGTCGTCAGCTCCAGATGATGGCCGTTAACGTTCAGCTGAAGGATATCGGAAACAACACTCGCTGCTTCTCCTCTAGCAACCAGCGATGGTTGTTGTCGTTGTTGCTGTCGTTGTGGTTGCAACAATTCAGTTAGTTGCAACGGATGCGGATTAAATGTGGCTGCCGCTTGAACAGCTTGATTTAAGCCCAAAAGTTGCGGCTGCGGCGTTCGACGCGCTTCAATCAAAGTTACCAATTGTTGTTGCTGCTGCTGTTGCTGTTGTTGCTGTTGCTGCTGTTGCTGCTGCTGTTGTTGCTGTTGTTGCAGAAATACCGCTGACTGTGGACGTCCGTCCGGCAGACGCGGCGTTTCCGTTAATGCCTCCAACGGAACGGGCACCAAATGATTTTGATTATCCAAATAAAGCGCTTCGTTGTTGAGCGGAGTAAAATTATTGTTGTTGGTCACCGAGCAGAGCATAAATGTGTTGTTGTAGCCCGGTATTGGACGCGTCATAACGGCACAAATGCGCGGATCTGTATTGGTGTCCTGGCCGGGTTCCTTTTCGGTTTCCGTTTCGGTTTCAGGTTCAACTTCGTTTTCAGGTTCAACTTCATTTTCAGGTTCAACTTCGTTTTCATTTTCGTTTTCGGTTTCATTTTCAGTTTCGAAACTTGGATTTAAATCGAGTTGCTGCAGCTGTTGCTGATGTTGCTCCAACAGTTGCAAGCTGTGCTCATAATTGGGAAATTCTTGCTGCTGCTGCAGTTGTTGTTGTTGTTGTTGTTGCTGTTGCTGTTCTTCTATGTCTGGACTTATTGTGGAGAGACGCGAGCGTCGAGTTCGTGGCTCCGGACTGGAACTAATTGTTGAGCAGCGTCGCTTCAGCAATTGTTGCTGCCGTTCCCGTTCCTGTTGCTGTTCCTGTTCCCGTTCCCGTTCGAGTTCCAGCTGCTGCTGTTGTCGCAGATGCTGCAGTACACGATGTTGCTGCTGCAACTGCTGCAGTTGCTGTCGCGCCCGCAACACATCCACGCTGCGCATCTTGGCAATGGCATCGCAGGATCTGCGCGGCACACGACGCAACGCGACCAAAGGACGCATCAACGGCAAATGCAAACTTTCCGAACGCTGCAGCTGCAGTTGCTGCTGCTGGTGCTGCTGCTGGTGCTGCTGGTGCGGATGTCGCCGCCGTTGACGCAATTGTGGCGGCTCCAATTGCTCCTCCAGTCGCAGCAGCAGCATACGCTCCTCAGCATCCGGCTGATTCTGGCAGCGAGCACGCGCCCAACGTTCGCTGGCCAAACGACAACGCTCGGCGCTGAGGCCGCTCGCCAGGCCCGCCTCATACTCGGCGAGCAGCTCCAGTTCGCGCTTCTTTAGCTTGATCGTCGGCGGCGGCGGCGGTCGCATTTGGATGCGGGCCAGTGCTTGCTCTTCTGTGTCCTCCCAGCGCCAACACACTGACGCCGGCACCAAATTTAGCCGCTGTGCAGCCGCATATGCTTTCGCTGCAGCAGCTGCTGCTGCCGATGTCGATGCTGCTGTTGAATTGTAGACGGCGGCAGCTGCTTCGGCGGCTGCTGCTGCCGCCGATGTCGATGCTGTCGACGGATTGAAGCCCACAGCAGCCGCCGACTGAGCTGCTGCCGTTCTGTACAAAGCCATTGCGGCTGCTGCTGCCGAATTGGTTTTGATTTGCGGCTTCGGCCTTAGGGCAAGTGTTCCGCGGGCAACGCCAGCTGTTGATATTTGTCTGGTGATGCCAGCAGCGGCGGCGGCTGCGGCTCTGGCGGCGGCGGCAGCGGCGGCGGCTGCGGCGGCTCTGGCGGCTCTGGCCGCGGCACCTTTGCGTGGCTTACGAGATCCGGTTCTCGGTAATCTACGCGGAGGTTGTACAGCTGTTCGAATTGTTGGTCGTGTTCGTGGTGCTGGTGGTGGTGTTGGTGGTGTTGCTGGTCGTCGTGGTGGTGGTGGTGTTGGTGGTGGTGGTGGTGGTAGTGTTGGTGGTGGTGGTGTTGGTGGTCGTGGTGGTGGTGTTGGTCGTGTTGGTGGTGTTGGTGGTGTTGCTGCTGCTGCTGCTGTTGTTGTTGTTGTTCGAGGTAAACTGGTTACCGTTGCTGTTCGGCGTGCACTGGTTCCGGCCCTAACCGAACTAGTTCCGGGTCCAGTGCCTGGATTGGGTAAACTCGTTACGGTTGCTTGGGGCACACTGGTTACAGTTGCCACGCGAGGATGTCCGACAGTGGTTCCGGTCCTGAGCGCACTGGTTCCGAAGCTAGTTATAGGTCTGGATGTACTTGGTTGTACGGATAGAGCTACGCTCGAGTTGCCACTGGTTCCGGAACTAGTTCCAGCAAATGCTACAACTCTGCCAGCAACAATTCCCGTTGCGGTTCCAATTCTGCCTGCACTAGTTCCCGCACTAGTTCCCGCACTAGTTCCAGCTGTTCTTGGCATTACGACAGCTGCTGCTGTTGCTGCTGCTGTTGCTGTTACCGTTGCCGTTGCTGGCATTGCTGATCTGGCAACGCCCGCGACCGACGCCGATCTGGCCGCATCCAGTCGAGGAATGCCGACAGCTGCTGCCGTTGCTCTCGAAACCGTTGCTGCTGTTGCTGTTGCCGATGTCACTGTCGATGTCACTGATGTTCCTGGCACTCTGGCCACACCGGTTGTAATTGCAATTGCTCGTGCCGGTATCGTTGGTGCAGCCACGCCCTGAATTCGTCCCTGACTCAACCTGGCCACGTTAACGCGTGGCAACAATTGTCTTGCCAGGCGTTGACTCTTCTTGCTGTCGTTGTCGCTGCTGCTGCTGCTGCTGCTGCTGCTGCTGTTACTGTGGTTGCTGTTGCTTCTGCTTCTGCTCTTGGTATTGTTCTTGCTGTTGATTCTGCTTTTGCATCTGGTGCGGCTGCGACTTTTGCTGCGACTGCGGCTGCGACTTCTGCTGCAGCTGCGATTACGCATTCGGTTTTCACGGGTTTCGCGTGGTTCGCGTGGTTCGCGATTCATAATTTCGGATGTGGTGCTCATCGGTCGCATCTCGTACAGATTGGGCAGACGTATATCCTCCAGAATGAAGACGGTGCTGCCCTGCGAGTCCTCGGGCAATGGGGGCGCTGTTCGCTGCAATTCGCGCGTATCCTCGGCGGAGATAACCGCCATATTGGAGACAATCGAGCTGATGTTGCTGCTGCCGTTGCTGCTGCTGCTGCTGCTGCTGTTGCTAATGTCGCTGAATTTCATATTGTTGGTCTGTTTGTTCTGGTTGCTGTGGTGACTGCTGTTGCTGCTCTCGCTGCTGCTGCTGTCATTGCTGCTGCTGCTGCTGCTGCTGGTGCTGCTGCTGTCGCTGCTGCCCGGCACCGGCGAATCCTGTCCACCGCATGCGTCCCGCGCATTGCTGTTCAATTCCTCTGGCGTTGGCTTTTCGGGCTTTGCTTTAGCTTTGGCTTTTGCTTTCAATTTGCCATTCGACAATTGAGATCCTGTCGCTGTCTCCACATTATTTTCATTATGTTGCTGCTGTTGCTCCTGTTGCTCCTGTTGCTCTTCCTGTTGTTGCGGTTCCTCTTGCTGCTGTTGCTCTTGTTGTTGTTGCTGCTGCTGCTGCTGCTGCTGTTGATCTTCGCGTTGCGATTTGTTGCGCGATTTAAAGATGCGCTTTTGTCGCTCCTTTACGGGCACATTCTCTTGTTGCTCCTGTTGATCCTGTGGCTGTGGCTGTGGCTGTGGCTCTGGTTGCTGCTGTTGCTGCTGTTGTTGTTGCGGCTGCTGTTGTTGTTGCGGCTGCTGTTGCTGTGGCTCTGGCTCGGGTGAAGCTGGCGGCGGCGGCAATTCAAGCAAAGCTTGATCTTGAGCTTCAGCTTGAGCTTCAGCTTCAGCTTCAGCTTCGGCTTCAGCTTCCGCCCTTTGCTGCTCCTCGCTGAAGCCCTTGAACTCATCCTCGGTGGATTTGATGAGCGCTTTAAACGGTTCCAATTCACCGCCTGGTGGTCGCAACAGTTGATGTTGTTGCTGCTGCGGCTGCGGTTGCAGCTGCAGCTGTTGCGGTTGCGGCCGTTGCGGTTGCGGCTGTTGCTGCTGCGGCTGCTGCTGTTGCTGCTGCGGTTGCTGCTGCTGTTGCTGCGGTTGCACATTATTGTTGCGTCGCCTGTAGCTGAGTCCGTTCTGCCCGTCTTCGTCCTCCTCGGCAAAGTCAAAGCAGGACGATGCGGTTGTAATTGTTGCACTTGCTCGGATATGTTGCTGCTGTTGTTGTTGTGGTTGCTGTTGCTGCTGCTGTTGTTGTTGTGGTTGCTGCTGCTCTTGCGGTTGCTGCTGCTGCTGCTGCTGTTGTTCTACGAGTGTATCGTCGATGAAGACAACACTCTCGTTGGAACTGGCATCGCTGTCGGGTATGACGATCGTATCCTCGTTCGCTCGTCGCGTGCTGCTCGCATCGAACTCCTGCCGCAGCGCATCCCGACGATCCTTCTTTGGTATGTTCCTAATGCGCTGCCAGAAGGACAACGATGCTGAGCTTGTCTCTGATGGTTCCACCACCGTTTGTCGTCGTCGCGATCTTTGCGGCTGTTGCTGCTGTTGCTGCGGCTGTTGCTGCTGCGGCTGTTGCTGTTGCTGCTGTTGTGTGTCCTCTGTACCAACATCGACCTCGATCTCCTGTTCGTTCTCCACCTCAGCCTCGATAACACGCAAATGTTGCTGCAATCGACGAGCTGCCAAACCGTTAAATCTTCGGTACATCGAATTCTCATCGCTTGGATCCTCGTCGCCCCATTCGGCGAGCAGGCGACGCTGCAGCTCCAGGGAGGCGGCCAGCTTGACGGGCGTGCTGTTGCAGCTGCTGCTGCTGCATGTTGCAACCAGATCGGTTTCGGTGCCCACATCGATGTCTGTGGACGTTGGCGTCGGTGTTGGTGTCGGCGATGTTCTTCGCGTGCGCGTTGTTGTTGTTGTTGTCGTTGTTGTTGTTGTTGTTGTGCCAATTGTACGCGTTCGCTTCGATGTTGCATCCGACTCATAATCCGTAAATCCATTCACCAATCGATGGCCACGCCCAGCACAACCCTGCGATGTGGACGGAATATCATCAGATGCCGCCAATGCTGCTGCCTCAGCTGCTGCTGCTGCTGCTGCTGCTGCTGCTTCTTCTTCAGCTGCTGCTTCAGCTGCCGCCGTTTGCTGTCGACTTGCGGCACGCGTCAAGCGTCGCTGCCGCGGGGGCGCCGGCATTGTGGCACGCAGCTGATTGGAGCGTCTTAAGCGCGGATCGCGTAAATGAAACTGAAACTGTTGCTGCTGCTGCTGCTGCTGCTGCTGCTGATCGAGTTGCAGCTGTTGCAACTGTTGCTGATGTTGCTGTTGATGATGTTGCTCTTGTTCGAATTGCTGCTCTTGCAGCACCCGCTGGCTGGGCTTCACCACACGCTCGATGCTGTCGAGCGTCATTGTCGCTATGTCCACCAGATGGCGCTGCTCGGCGTCTGTTAGAGGCGCATCCACCATGATGGAAACGCGTCGCGTTTGTCCGCGCCAAACGCGCGTTCGCGTCTCCCGGCTAACGGAGGTGTGCGCCCGACGCGTTGCACGCAGCTGCTGATTGTGCCGTGATCCGTCACGGTCACGATCACGATCGTGATCACGACCGCGACTGCAGCGATGGCCGTGACTGCGACGGTGACTGCGATGACTGCTGCGACGTCGTTGATTGCTGCGTCTGCGATAATTGTGCTCGTTGTAGCGACTGTGACGGCGACTGTGACTGTGACAGTGACAGTGAACGTGACCGTGACCGTGACCATGACTGTAACCATGGCCGTGACCATGACCGTTACCGTGATTGCGACTGTGACCGTGTCCGTGACCGTGAGTGTGACCGTGTCCGTGCCGACGATGCGGATGGAAGTAGGTAAAGGGTATGTTGTCGCCGAAGATGCTCGTGTCGACATGCGTCCGTCGATGGATCAGAAGGACATTCATGCTGCTCGTATGGAACTCGCAGAAATTGCACTCGTAATGCTGATCGAAACGTTCCAGGGGCGTCGGATATTCGGGCGCCTGCGTCCCGATGTCCATGATGCGTATCGAGTTGTCCTGCGAAGAGAGACAAAAAATCGTTTACTATTAAAAATTTCAATTACAGATCAATTTTATACTCGATTTCTATTCCGAACTACATTTATCTCTATAAACGCAACGATCTTGAGATCTAAACAAGCAGAGATTAAAAATATTTACTTGTCGACCATTTATTAGGAATTACAACTAAAAGATGCGAATATTTGAGGTTTATATTATATTCCTGATTCGAACTACATTTATCTCTATAAACGCAACGATCTTGAGATCTAAACAAGCAGAGCTTAAAAATATTAACTTGTGAAACATTCAATAAGGATTACAACTAATATATGCAAATAATTCTGTTAATTAAATACTCTTTTCTAATCAAAACTACATTTATCTCTTTGAACGCAACGATCTTGGGATTTATACAAGCTAGGTAATTAAATTTTTTGACTATAGCTTTGCCCAATTTCTACACATACTAAATTCAACGTTTTATTTCGATATTCTACATCGATAAATTTCGATATAAAAATAAAATAAAGTAAAATAACAACAAATAAATTACTATTAAAAATTAAATAATAAAATCGAAATAAAACATAAATAAATCAAATAAACAAATAAAAAGAAAAATATAATGAAATAAATAAAAATAAAAAATAAATACAGCTAAATGAAATAATCTAAAAAAAAAGTTAAAATAAACAAATAAAAAAAATAAAATATATTAATTAAAATAAAAAATAAAATAAAAAAATAAAATAAAATAAAGATAATATAAATAAATGAAAAAATAGATTTAAATAAAAAAATTTAAATACAAAATAAATTAAATAAAATAAACAAATTAATAAAACAAAAAAATAAACTAAATAAATAAAATAGAATAAAAATAAAAAATTAATAATATAGGATAATATAAACAAATGAAGTAATATAAACAAATTTAAAATAAAATGAATAAACAAAATATAAAAAATAAATAAATTAAAATACAAAATAAATAAAATAAAATAAACAAATTAATAAAAAAAAAAGAAAAAACTAAATAAAATACAAAATAAATTAGTTTGAATAAAAAATAAATAAAGTAAGAAAATATAAATAAATGAAGTTAAATAAACAAATAAATAAAATAAAATATAAAATATAACTGCTTAAGATATCATCTATAGAAAATTTCGTGAGGAGTCCTTCGACCTGCACAACAGCCCTGAAGGATGCTTCAAGTTCTTCGACCTGATTTAATAGGCCTTAAGACATTTTTTTTAGAGAATGCCTTTTTAATAAACACTTACATTTGTACCGTTCGTTCGGTTGCTGCAATTGCTGCAGCTGTTGACGATGTTCCTGGTGTTGTTGTTGTTGTTGTTGTTGTTAGTGCTGTTGCTGTTGACGGTGTCTGTGGAAGGGTTCGTGTTGTTGTTGATGTTGCTGTTTCCATTGCTGGTGATGGTGCAGTTCCCATTAATGTTTCCATTACTGTTGGCATTGTTATTATTATTATTATTATTACTATTGTTGTTGTTATTGTTGTTGTTGCTGCTGGAGAGCAGAGCTTTGATCAAACTCTCGGGTCGCGGAGAGGCGCAGACTGCTGTACCGTTAATCTCCGCACAGCGGCGTTCAGCACAAGCAACATCCTCATTAAACTTATCCCTCGTGTCGGCGGGAACAGATTTCTCTGCAAGCAATTAAAGAAAATATATTAATATATCTCTTAAATATGCCATATAAATATACTACAGAAAATCTTATTTAAAAATAAGAATTTTTAGCATTTTATTAAGACATTATTTTAAAGGAATCGTTTTTAAGGAAAGTCAAATAAGA
Organism: Drosophila lacertosa; assembly: GCA_004143845.1. NCBI lineage: Eukaryota > Metazoa > Arthropoda > Insecta > Diptera > Drosophilidae > Drosophila > Drosophila lacertosa. Next base: position 75,666 of record SCDZ01000485.1, on the reverse strand, counting down.
AAAATAATAAAGAGATTTCTTGAGAATGTCGATCTAAAAATGGGTTTTAAGAGAAAATAATTATAATATTTAGGGCATTTTGTGTGGTCATGAGAGTTCAGATCATTCTCTTAAGAGATTTCCCCACAAAGAAAATTAAGGCAAAGCATCTTAAATCAATGTAATACAAAATCAAAGTTTAAAAATGTGATCAAGGGGTTTTCCATAAAATAAATTGCTTTTAAAAAAATACCTCCAATACCTTTTTCTTCTTTTAAGAGATAATTGTAAAAAAAATAAATACAAATAAAAAATAAAATAAATAAAAATAAAAAATAAAATAAATAAAAATAAAAAATCAAATAAATAAAAATAAAAAATAAAATAAATAAAAATAAAAAAATTCCCTATTTTAGAACTAAAGAAAAAGAATTTACTTGCTTGCAAATAAAATGTAATAAAAAATATATAAATATGTGTATATGTATATAGGGAAAAATTCTATAGATTTTTACGATCTCTTATTTGAACTTTATTTAAGTACCTCGAAAACACAACAAGCCTTGAAATATTTATTGTATCTTAAATTGGCGTTCAATCAAGTTGGCAGGAAACTGAACGTCAAAAGAAACGTCGAAACGAACTCTTACATAGTTTGTGTGAGAGGGAAATAGAGCTCATATGTATTTTATATTTCGTACTATTCAAATCGAGCAAGCAAGCTCTCCCATATATATATCTATATATATATAATTACAAATTTATATTGGTTTTTATTTTAATACATTTCTGTCTAAATAATTTGTGATCTCTTTTTGGTTGAGCTAACGGAAAACGAACGAAAAAATATATAAAATGGGTTGCTGCAACGAAATACGATCCGTTTGGGGCGGAGCTGGAGCTGGAGCAGGAGCAGCAGCCGGAGCAGCAGCTGGAGCTGGAGCAGGAGCTGGAGCTGGAGCAGCTGGAGCAGGTGGAGGATTAATCACAAACATTTTGAATGCCGCCGGAACTTTGTCGCAGCTGCGTCTCCAGATGATCTACGATAATGTTAAGCCGCTGCAGCAGGCGCTGGGCAATCGTCGGAGTGGACCTTTAATTGTTGGTGGGCTGGCGACGGGTGTTCTAATTTACTGCGGCCATCGTTGGCTGAACGCGACCAGTTGGAAGCGAAAGGATCGCAAGGGCAGCTGGAAGCTGAAGCTGAAGGACGATGGCGAGGATGTGATGCTCGGCCTGGAGACGGGACACTTTGAGGCGCTGGGGCCAAAGGAAATCAATGTGGAGCCGCCTTTGGGTCTCCTCGAATTCGAGGAGGTCGAGTAGGAAACGACAAAAAAAAATACAAAAAACTAAAGCAAACTAAAGCAAAGCAAATGCAGGCGGACGAGGAGGAGGAGGCAAACAACAAGTACATGAAGAAGAAGAAAAAGAAGAAGTTAACTGTTTCCAAAGACACACACACACACACACACACACACACACATATATATATATACCACACACACACACACACAGACACAGGAAGACTCACAAAAAATTGCGTTATTCAAATTGTTCAATTGATTATTGCCGGCCCCAAACAATTTTGATTTGGCTAAAAGGTTGTGTGTGTATATTTGGTCTGTGTACAATCCCGCCTTATTTAAATGTTAACTGATGGTTTTTTTATTTGGTAATATACAATTACTCACTTGTGCCCATTCTGATAAAATCCGCTTTGTGCTCGCAGTTGAAGGGATAAATCAGTTTTGAAGAACTCACTTGTTCGCTGCAATGCAAATGTTCTCAATTTAAAGAAAGGACTTTTTTTTTTTATTCCTTTTGTTACTTACTAAGATTTCTCGTTGAAGAACTCGACAACGGCGAAAGGACGACGAGCGCTGTTGACAAAGCGAAAGTCCTGCGAGGACGTCACCTCGCCGGGCCACCATGTCTCAGAGTTGTGTATCTTTACCCAGACAATGTCCCCATCCTTGTAGCGAGTCGGCGGATCCTCGTCGTTCCGAAAACGTGGCATTTTGTCGTCCTTCTACAAAACTGATTGTAGTCGAAAGCCTCGAGTGTTGTCGTCTGCTTGTGGTCCTTATGACGATCCTTGTACGCTGTTGATTACATCGAATTTTAACGTTGACATTGGCTGTAAGCAGAATTCAAGAATTCTAATTAGACAAAAGAGTTCGCATTAACATTTCAGCTGCTGTTAAAACTAACATTTGACAACTTGGTCGTTCTAACAGATTCCACTCGAGCAATGTTAAAAAACTGTTAAGCAAGAGTGGTGGTATAACATGTCTATTAGCAGACTGTTAACTGTTCTCATATTAACATTTATGTTAACATTCCTATCATTACACTCAAAAAATGAATGTTAAAGAACTGTTAAACGAGTGGAGTAAACATGTCTGTTAACAGACTGTTAATTATTCTTATAATAACATTTATGTTAACATTCCTATCATATGTTAAGAGCTTTTGTTTGCCTGTTAACTGTTCTTATAATAACATTTTTATTAACATTCCCATCATATGTTAAGAGATTTTGCTTGTATTTAAATCTAAATATAGTTTTAACATTAGCTGAATAGATATTTTTTTTATTTAAATGTGCCTCAACTTTTAATTTTAAAAGATAATTAAGTTATCTTAAATTAACTTTTATATCTTCAATCTTAAGAAGCTTTAATGTTATTTTATATATTATTATTTAACATATACCCGCAAACCCAGCGTCTTCTGTTAATTTAACAGCAACTTTCTTAATTAGAATTAAGCATTAGCTTAAAGTTTAACTTAAAATTCTTATTTAACACAATATCTTAGAGAGACAACTTGCACAACATAATTTCTAAACAGCGCTTTCCACTTAAAACTTTCTCAAGCTGTTTTTTTTTTAAATTGTGAACTTCACTTAACATTAACGGGAATGTTAAGCAACTGTTAAATCACTTAGGCTTTTAATCACAATTTTTGTTACTTAAGGATTTAGGTTGTTAACGTCGCACATTTTTATATATAGAAAAAAGCTGTTAAGATTTCCTTCTAAAGTTGATTACATTATCACGATGGGTTTCAAGTCTGGTTAAACCAATTATTTTAATTGGAAAATAAAATTTGAATACAATGCTAATTATATATGTAAGTAAGTTTTTGGCTTTATAATAGATAGAGAAAAACAATTTTAGTCGATTACCGAAGGTCATTAAACTATAGATTCTTATATAACTATATAAAACTTGTTTTTTTTTGTCATAATATAATGTTAATAAATTTAAGATTAGCTATAAAACTTATTTCTAGCCCAAAACAATTTCTGAAAATCCCAAATAAATTTCAATATTTTACATTATTCCCACAAATAAAGAAAACAACAAATGCAGCAAAAATTGCTTTTTTTCTGGCGGTAATTGTATTTTATTTATATTTTTTTTTATTTAGTTGAGTAACTTTTAGTTTGTCTTTACAATAATATATATATATATATAAATATATATTTATTTATTTATGTTTGTGTATATATAGAGATTAGTAGGTTTATGTAAAATGTTTTGTAAACGCATCAAATTTAATTAGTTTAAAAAGAATTTCCATCAAAACTCGTATAAATGTCACGTACGAGGACAAACGAAGCGAGAGGAAATTACAGTTACAATTAAAAGATAGCTTATCGTCGATATCGTTATCGTTTAATCGCTTCTTTGTAAATTTCTGTATAAGTATATACGTTGATAATTGTACTTAAGTTTAATTATATAGGATACTCAATCAAAATTCACAACTTTAATTGCCGCAATTACAATTGTTAGAGAAGAACATGAATAATAATTGTAAAAATGTTTTGCAATAAATGTTCAATTAGAAAAACGGTTACATTAAATATGTTTGAGTGTAAAAAATGTGTGTATTTATTTATTTAATTTTTTTTAATCTTATTTTATGCGCTACGCTTTAAGTGTTTAAGTTCATTTTTTAAGTTTCTCGTTACTTGGTATTTGTTTAAGTTTTGTTTGTTGTGTAAAGTACATCGATATAACAGCGTCATTCCAATCACAATTTAGCACAAATTTTTCATTATAATTGAAGACAAAACAAAAGCAAATTAAATTTAAGTAAAAGTTTCAATAAAAGTACAAACTGAAAATCAAGTTTTCCTTTTTTCTTTTTTTAAGTAAACAACTTACGACTAAGAAAAAATCTCAAGAGAAAAACAAATGTAAAAAACATAGAGGCAAGTGTTGGGTGGGCTAGAGTTGGGGACGTGTAAAGTCAGCGACTGTTATTGTTAACATCTGTTAAAAAGAGCGTTAACATTACAAATTACAGCACGCTGTTGTTCAACAATTACGGCAAACGGACTGTAAATATTTCACTTTAGATAAGTACTCTTTTTAAGTGTTTAAAGCGTTAACTGTTCAATGAAACTGTTAAGTTAACAGACTTGAGCAGTTGTTAACATTGTTGCAGGCAGACTGTTAACATTGTTGCTATTTATGTTAATTGTTGGAAATTGTTATAACTTAAGCAGTAACAGTTACATCGAATGGATTAAACTTTCTGTTAATGTTAAAGTATGTGGAAATCATTACAGTTCTGCTAACTTTGCAAATAACAGTTGCTGTCACTGTTACCGCTTACTTAAATAGCAACTGTTAACAGCGCAACGTTCACAATGCAATTAACAGCTGTTAACAGTTACTGTTAACAGTTTAAACAGTCTGCTGCCATTTATTTTACTGTGTTAATCAACGATTGTTGATTTAACAACGCCAGCGCTGTGTATTATTTTCTTATCTTTTTGTTTACATATATACACATATACGTGTATATAGAAAAGTGTGTTTTGTTCTATTGCAGAGGGGAGGTATTTAGAACAGGGGGGGTGGTGCTTTGGGGAGGAGGACTATTTGAGGACTATTGAGGACTATTGATGGCTTTTTGGCTTTTATAATGTCTTGGATTTGATTGCTTTCTGAGGCAAACGGTAACGTCATTGGGCGTCTAGACGCGAACCGTTAGTTGCCGCTGCCACATCATCGCCCACAATGAGCACCTTGCCGACGCCATCGGGCGCCACCAGCTCACCGCTGAGACCATCGAGTCCCGGCTCGCTAACATCGCCGGGTATCTTCGGCTTTGGCCGATGCGTATCGACCGCATCGATGGGCAGCTTAATGTGCTCCACCTTGCAGCCATAGGCAACGGGCGTCAATTTGATAACCGTATGCAATGGCACATACAGATAGGGTAGCTCATCGGCTGATTTGTCCAGAAAATAGGCGAACAGACACCGCAATACAGCCTGATGGGAGACAACGAGCACATTGCCCTGACGTTCCAGTTCCATGATGACAGGTTCCAGGCGTGCGACCAGATCTTCGTAGCTTTCGCCGCGCGGATAGCGATAGGCGAACTTGTTGACGTCACGCGCCTTGAACTCCTCGGGAAAACGTTCCTTGATCTGTTCATAGGTCATCTCCTCACAGTGACCCGCATCGATCTCGTTGAGAGCCTTCCAGCGCTCCTGCGGCGCCTTGACATCGGCCACCGTTTGTATGGCCCGTTTCATCCAGGACGTCCAGACGCGCAGTCCATCGATCTGCTGCTGGGCTATGAAGGAGGACAGAGCTCGAGCATATTGATGGCCACGTGCGCTCAGATTGGAATCACCACCGATTAGACCGCTCAGATTATGCTCGGATTCGCCGTGACGGGTCAAATAGATTGTACGCGGTGTTATATGGATATTCATAAGATAATAAACAATGCGAGACTCGACGTGACCCTCATTGTTGTAAACAACGACCTTTTTGCCGGCATTGTAGACCTTCATGAAACTTAAATGGGATTCGGCAACCTCATCGATGGGCTGATAGCGTTCCTCGTAGTGTTCGATGCGTTGCAGAAAATCGCGTACAACTAGCTCCGTATTCATGTTAATGTAATCGGGTGAGCTGACCTTAACCTCGAGTATGTTCTGTTCAATGATCTGGGGATCATCGCATATGGATTCGACAAAGAATAGACGAAAACCGTGTTGCTTCACCACAATATCGTAGATCAATTGGCGACGATCGTGGGTCGAGTTGGTGGCATCGAATACCGCAATGCTACCCAAACCGCTCAATAGCCAATCGCAGGAATCATGCAATGCCTGATTGGCGCAACGATTTCGTATGGCCATTGCCTCCTCGTTGTCGGCCCGAAAGAATTCGTGCGACTTATAAGCGGTGGTTGCATGCCGACGATACTCTCCCAAATTGAACACACGTGTCGCTATCCCAATCCAGTTCAGATAACGTGCCAGCTTCTTTGATATAAACGTTTTGCCACGTGCCGGCAAACCGACCATGGCAATAACATGCGGTGTCGTACAATCGGCAATCGTTCGTTCGCCACGTATCGGAAATGGTTTGGTCATCACCGTCTCCGATGTCGGTGGCAACAATTTACGTAACTCTTCGGACATCACCGATGGACACACATGCAATTCATTTTCGATTGCCAAATCGGCGGTCTTCTTCAATTGATTCAGTGAGGTGGTGCGCACGCGTAACGATGGCGAGGTGTTATAGGGCATATCCATAATGCTTGTCGCTGTCACAGATCTAACCAATTGTTTGGCTAATACAACCGATGCGGCGGCGGCAACTGCGGCGTGTTCTTGCTCAAATTGCAATTGCAATTGCAATTCTAATTCACGTTGTTTTTGCAGTTGTTGCAATTGTTGTTGTCGTTGTTGTTGTTGTGCGGCGTCGTTTTCGCTGCAGCAACTGCAAGTGAAGTTGGAATTGGGTGTGTTTATGAAAGCGGATTTGTTGTTGTGGGTTGATTGTGGCACAGGCTTGGATAGGGCGTTAGTTGTTGTTGTTGTAGTTGTTAGTTGTTTGTTGTAAAGTGTGGGCAACAATTTAGCGCTTGTTGCTGCTGCTGCTGCTGCTTTTGTTGTTGCTGTTGCTGTGGGTAACAGGCCTAATGTATCCTCATCTATAGGATCGATGTTGTTGTTATTATTGTTGTTGTTGTTGTTCTGATTAGCTGCAAAGTAAATTAATTGTGTTGAATTGCTGTTGCTGTTGCTGCTGCTGCTGCTGTTGTTGTTATTATTATTATTGTTGTTGTTGTTGCACTGCAACTGTGTATTTGTTGTTGCTGCTGCTGCCTCTGCGGTGGTTGTTGTTGTTGCTGCGGTTGTTGTTGTTGTAGGCGCTGCGGCGGCGGCTGCAGTTAGCAATTGTTGTTGTCGTTGTTGTTGTTGTTGTGGCGTGAGACATGAAATTAGGCGAGTATTTGTTTTAGTTGTTTGTGTTGTTGTTGTTGTTGTAAATGGAATTGTGCTTGTTGTTGTTGTTGTTTGAGTTGATGGGTTTGCAAATGATGTGTTGAAAGTGCTTGTTGTTGTTATTGTTGCTGATGCTGCTTTTATTATTGTTGTTGTTGTTGCTGTTGTTGTGTTTTCCACATGAAGCAGCCCAACAATATTATTCATAAATATGTGCGTGTGTTTATGTATGTGTTTTTGTGGGGTGTTTTGTTTGTGTATGTGAAATGTGAAATGAGCGTGCGAGTTGAATGCAAAAAAAAAAAGCGTTAAAAAAAAGAGTAAATAAAAAAAGGCACGAAAATAAGTCCAATAAAATTACGAAAACCCAAAAAAAAAATAAAGAAATGAATGGAAAAAAAATGACAAGAAGCTAGTTAACAACACCCGTATGGCAAAAATAAAAATAAAGCGATAAAGCTACAATTAAAACATGGCAAATGAAAAGAAACTAGATATCTATACATACATATGTGTATGTAGGTATATATGCGTGTGTGTGTGTATATATATTTATGACAACTGTTTGACTTTTTTTTGCACTTGAAGCAGACGAAACAAACGGCAAGAACGAACACAAGAAACGTAATGAAAAAAAATTATGGACAGAACTAAAGACACATAAAATAAACGTGCGCTGTGCGTGGGCGACGCTTTGCGCTGCTCGCAAGAGAGACAGCAGCAGAAAGAGAGAAAGCAACAACAAAATATTCAAATGAAAACAGCTGATGGTTGAATTGGTTAAAAGAAAAAGAAAAGAAATACACACACACACACACACAGAAAGAGAGAAGACTAGGGTTGGATAATGCGCGTGTTTGTTGTGTGCGTGTCTTTGGTTTAATTCCTTTGTTATCGATAGTTTAGCCCTGGTCGTTTTATAAAAAAGATCGATTAACACTTGGCGTGCTGGCGAATTGCAGTGCATAAAAATGCAGCAAAATATGTTGTTGTTGTTGCTGCTGCTGCTGCTACTGATGTTGTTGTTGTAATTGTTGCTTGCTGTTGTTGCTGTTTCACTTTTGTTAAGCTACTCTTAAACTGTATAATTTACAAACTGCAATTGCAATTGAAAAATAAATACTAAATGAAATCGGAAGATAAAAACAAAAGAAGAGAACACGTAAAAAACATGTGCAAAAGAAATATGAAATTTAAACTTGAATTTATTTAAAGGCAGAAAAGAAAAAAAGCAGCGCATGCAAAACAAAAACTAGAATTTACCGCAATATGAAACAAGTGAAGCAAGAAGCAAAAAGAAACAGGTTTTCGTTGTGTTATCGACGATCAAATACCCTTGCAGGCATTGCGAAGAATTAGTTTTCACAAAATAACTTGACTTTTAAACGTATGTTCCTTTAAAAAGTTATATTATATAAAATATAAATGTTGGTTACATTTTAGATATTTTTGCGCACATTTTTATGGCCACAATTAACAATTTTTTTTAAGGTATTTTCCGAAATACAATATTATTTTACACAAATTTGGCACATTAATTTTTTTACTCTCATTACTGATCAATAATATAGTTTACTTTCAAGGTGACTTTACAAATTTTAAAGAACAAATTGATATACCCAATGCTAGGTCATAGAGTACACAGAATTCACCAGAAGATGTAACAAGTGAAGGGCAAGGTAAAAAACAAAGAGCTGCTATAAATTATTTGATGAGAAATAAATTGGCGAAGGAGAATTGGCGACACATGCAAGTGACTTGTCACAGTCTGACAACTGTAAATTACAGCAATTCTCAGCTGTGCGTAATCGCAGCTTAAGAAATTACCAACGCACATGCTAGTCTCAAAGAGTCAGTCTGCGTATGCGACAGAGAGAGAGAAAGAGAGAGCGACGTTCTTTATCAATTAGCAAAAGCAACAAGAGCAACAGAGCAAGTGCTATGTCAAGGTCAGTGCTGCCAGACAGGCCAAACATAAACATTAACGGCAGACAGAAAATGTCTCATGCAGGCAAACAAACACAGGCACAGAAAGAGACAAACACACACACACATCGATCAGCTGTTTAATCGTTCTTTTCATTGGGCGACTGCAGGTCACAGTGCGTCATAAACGTCTGCGCACTGCGGAAAGTTACAGCATGTCTGATTAAAATGCGTATTGAAAATGGGTATACTGATTTTGTGGAAATGTTTGTAACAGTCAGTGAGAAACGTCTGAGACCTCAGGAGGTAGAGTAGGTGAGAAGATTAAGCCTTTTACGTCTATATAAACGAATCGTTTAAACTAGGTTTCCCTGTTTATTCTCTTCTTTTAGTTAATTGCGAGCATATTGAATAAGTTTGAATTATTTATTTAACAACAGCAAGAAGTTTTACATTTTAAATTGTTAGCACGTGATTTTATGATTAATGAGATTCAATAGATTTATAATTTATATGCAATTTTAAGTGTCGGCATACTTAAAATGCGCACTGTGCTTAAGCCAATTAATTGTTATTGATCATTAAACCAATTGGAAATCCATTTGTAATTATGCATTGACTTTATAAATAGCAACAATAACCGCATCGATTTGTTCAACAACAACAACAACATCACCAAGAAATGCGCGTTAATAAAAACATAAAAAATAGATATTCAAGACAACGACTTATCAGTCTGCCTGTTAACCAATCAAAAGTTTCAAGTGTTTCTTCGTTTGTATGCATATGCTTGCGTGTGTGTGTGTGTACGCTTGTGTTTGTCTGCATGCATACGCGTGTGTGTGTGTGTGTGTAAGCTTGTGTTTGTGTGCAGATGCAGTTACCTGGGCCACGTTTAAAGTTGTAAAGCTGCGAACGCGCGCGCATAAGACAAACCAAAAAAAAAGAACGAGAACAAGAACAAGAATAAGCAAAACTATGTAAATAGATGAACGTAAGAAATGATGGAAAATAAAAAGCGTGAAGCAGACACAACGCTCAATGCGCCAATACTAAAAATTGTGCACTAAACGCAAAAAAGGCGAGCGAGGCAAATTGACGCGTCGCGACGCAGCCGGCAGCGCAGTTGTAACTGTAAACGTTGCCTGCCAGCAGAGGTCAACAAATAAAAATTGAACAAAAAAAAAACATAAGAAAAAATTTTAAAAAAAAAAAGAACAAAGAAAAACAAACATAATGGCAAAAATAAACATTAAAAAAAAAACTTTGTTTTTAGAAACTACGCAAAAACAAATCGAATGGCGCGACTTTTTCACTTTGATTTTGATTGGCAAAGGCAACTGAGCGACGTCGACGTCGGCAGCGACTGCAACCGTAACCAAGCTTTTGCAGCAGCAGCAAAATGCAGTTTATGAATTGTGCACGTGTGTGTGTGTGTTAGTGTGTTTGTTTGTGTGTTTGTGGACTAGTTCACAATTGCCTGTTGGCGCAATATGCAAAATGCTTAGAAGCGCAAAGGGACAAACGGAGGGTGGGGGGAAAGCACTTGCTTAACTGATTCCAAGTGCAATTGAACAAACGCCAGAAAAGAAAAAAAAATATGAAAGACACCACTTTGCATATTGACTGTGCTTACATATTTATAGCTGTATATATACACATATAGATTACGACAGCGCCAACGAAATGCGTCATAAAAAAAAACGATCTTGACCCCAGCGATAGGCGAAATGTCTGTGAAAAGGAGGTCACTCAGAAAAAAAAATAAATGCAAAAACCAAAAAATGACAAAATAAAAAGATGGATGCTATCAGCGGCAGCGACGCCAACTGCAGGTCCAGCCGTACAACAGGCAAGGTCCAAAAGTTGTCTTTGGTTCGTGCGTGGGCTGATTTTGGACTGTATGTGGAACGCATTCAACTGTTGCTAGCGTCAGTTGGAATCCTTTCCCATCCGGGCACCATGCGCAAGCTTTTAACGTTCCCGTTGGTGTGAATGAGATGTGCAATGCATGCAACTGTTGCGCTGGAATCCTGTGTATTTCTTTCCACGATAGTATGCGCAAGCTTTCCAAGTTGCTGTTGCTATGGACTCTGTGTGTATCGCACGCAGCTGTTGCTTGCACCAGTTGGAATCTCATTCCAAGTGAGCCTGCGCAAGCTTTTAACTTTCCCCGTTACTGTGAACTTGTGCTGCGTGCGTCAATTGGAATCCTTTGTATTTCTTTCCCAGGCGGCATGCGCAAGCTTTCAAAGCTCCGGTTACTATGGACTGTATGTGCAACTGTTGCTTGCGTCAGTTGGAAATTTATGCTTCTTTCCAAGGCAGCTTTTGCTGTTGCTATGGACTGCTGCGTGAAACGCAGGCAACTGTTGCGTTAATTGGAAATCCTGTGTACTTCGTTCCCATGCAGCTTTTGCAAGCTTTTAAATCTGCTGTTGCTATGTGGAAAGTTGGAATTCTTTGCATTGCATTTCCGGGCTGTCTGAAAAAGTTACCGTTGCAGTGTTGAAATCCTTTTCATGCTCTTGAAAATGCAATACAGGATTTGTCTTTGCGTATTATATAGGTTAATTCGTATCTTGAAAACTTTTTGGCTAGACACAGAACTATTTTGTTGCTTTTTTCAGATATACTTTCACATTTATTTAATTTTATTAACGAAAGCTCGCGCGCTCGCCTCAGGGTATCTCCTAGTTGGGCACTTATAACTAGAACACTCTTGTTTTGTGTTTGTCACATAGCTGCTAAGCTTTTAAATAAAGCTCTCTTTTGCGCGCTCTCTTTCTCTCTTCCCCCCACCCCATTCGGCTTATCATTGTGATCTGGCGCATGCACTCGCCGAGCGCGTGGCCAGTGTGACCCCTCCCATGCCGAACACACCTTACCTTTCACAATCAGTGATGTTTCTTCTCTTTCTTCTCTTTTTATTTTTTTTTTATTTTTTTTTTTGCTGTTTGGTGTCAAATCGCATTTATCGACTCGTTAATTACAAAGTATTTTTTATGTGATTATGTCTGACTGCGGTCGCTCTCTCTCTTTTTCCCTCTCTGTGTGTGTCTCTCTTGACTGATAAGCAACAATTGTTGTGCTTGCCATTCACACGACTGGGCTCATTAACCCTTTGATGAGGTGCTGGGCTATTTATTATAATATTTAATACTCTTTTATCAAGTGAAAATGAGCATATTGGCCAGCAAACTTATTTAAAGATCGCGACATAGTGTTTCTTATTAGAATCCCGTTTACATTGTGCAAAATTCTAATTGGAGAGCTAAGTTCAAATTCGTGATTGCAAAAAATTAATGATAGATGGCGCTGCTGTCGGACACACTGTTTGTTCTTATCGGATCCCAATCGGGCAAAATATGTATTTTCAAATATTTTTAAATGTATACATAATAGAATATATATTTTACTTATTATATGTAGCACTGTTAAAAAGTATGTAAATGTTTTAAATTGTTTTCTTATATATTTTTGTTTCGTATATTCACAACACCTAAAGAACTATCTAACACAAATTTCCATGTGATAATCGGCTTTGTTGCCAGTTATCAAAAAAAAAAAACATATATATATATATATATATATTATATTTATAAACATACATATGACATGCATGGCCAGCTCAAAGAGCTGCCATTTGTGCCGCCTGATAAGACACAATAAATATAAAAAAAAAATAAAAAATAAAACAATGCAATTAAAATTCAACCAAAATACACAATGCAGAGATAAAGACAAATTTTCACATACACATATATGTACACATTTGTATATATGTATGTATATAGATTAATATAGATCTGCTCCGATTAGCAGTAACAGTTATTTTCGTTGTTGTTGTGCGACGTAATTCAGATTCAAGTCAAGTGCTTCTGGCCGCGTTAATCGTTCAGTTATCTATGGTAAACATTTAAATAACATGCGCTAATAAACTAAACACACACCAACGTTTTGTTTTTGTTTGTACTATATATATATATATATATATATATATAATATACTATATGTGTGTTTCTAGCACTTTGTTAACCATAAATTTCGCACTGATTACGCTCAATCGGACATTTGTAAACCCAACAACAGCTGGGATAAATAAATAAAAAAAAAAAGAAAACAAACAAACTTTCCACACAAAATCAGATTTAGAATTCGTGGGCTATTCTTGAATATTACAATTGCAACATTTTAAAGTTATTCTCTTTTTGAATGATTATACTTAATTGATTTTGTTTAAAAAAGAACCCTTAAAAGTTATTTGCTAGCGATCCCTGTATTGATAGTCTATTTCAAAATACAAAAAGCAATTTTTTTTTATCATTTTGCAACAGTTACGTGTGTCAATGTTAACGTATTGGGAAATGTATTGGGAAACCCATTACGACGTTTTTCTTTTTAAATAGATATGCCTCATTTCAGAAAGCAATAAGATGACTAAAGCAAGAAAGTAATAAGTTTTAATCTAAGATATTAAAGGATTTTTCACTTATCTAATCAAAAATATTTAAAAACAAAAATTCACTTTACGTCTGAAGATGACGTCCAAATTACGAGTTCAGTCTTAGATAAGCAAGTGTTTACGGTTGTTTGTTCTAAAAGAGAAATTATATTCATGACTATAAAAAGAGCACAGTGGGTCGGATGCGCAATTTTACCCGATTCCGATGCATAAAATCTTTACTATAGAAAAAACCGAAATTTATTCAGAATACTAAAAACGTTTTACAAAGATCATAACCTTTATCTTTATTTTTATTATTATATTTTAATAGTTTAATAATTTGCATTTTTTGCATACAGAGCAAAAGCTTCCTCTTCCTCGTAATTTATTATAATATTTTTCTTGCAACTGTTTCCAGCCATAAATACTTACAAATCCGCCTTGACATTGACAATTCCAATGTCTCTACAAATTTGCAAGTGTTTACATATTTTAAAAAAAATAATCACATTCTTTTTAGGTTACTTTCGGTTTCGTTGCGCTGTGACAATGACAACAACGTTGATCATGATCATGATCATGATGCACTCGTAAGGGCTAAAAGCTCTTTAGCTATAAACGTGCCAAGTGTTTAATAACAATCAAGAATGTCGGTGTGTCTATCTCTGTCTGGCGACATTCCTCTCAGACTGTACGTGAATAATGCATCATCAAAAGTGCCGCAAAAGCTTAGCTTAGTATAAGAGAGCGTCGTGTTCATTACTTTTATTTTACTAACTCCCCTCTCTATCTCTCTCTCTCTCTCTTGCTGGCAGAGTTCGTAGGACAGCAGTTTGAACTGGAAGCGGAGAAGTGTGGGAAGGTTTTGTGGCTAAACTTTCACCCAAAAATTGGCGCAAGAAGAAGAGAAGCAATGACCGAAAATCCAGCACAATGGCAAAAGTACCGTTGATGCCGAATTTTGATAGAAAACAAGCACACGAACACAACAACAACAAAAAGCTCTCAATAAAACAGTAAAACGCATTCCAATGAAACTTTGTTGTTTCTTTATTGCCCATTGTTTGCAAAATTTTTACCAAGTGCTACTAAACTTAAATACACAAAATTTCTTGAATACAACAAAAAAAAATAAAAGAAATCACCAAGGCCAAAACAAAAATTTGCATTTGATTTCTGTACAATGTTTGTTCACACGAGATTCCGGTTGACAAGAAATGCGCTCATACATAACAACAATTAAAGAAAGTATTAAATGGGTTTATGTGTGTGTGTGTGTGTGTGTAAGGTCTCGTCTTTCTGTAGAACACCTCATTAAACTGCTAAAACTCACGTCAAGAACACAAAAACAAAATAAAACAACTAAGTTCTAGTTGGAAGTGCCCGACTAACCGATACTCTAAAAAACATACTCATATATCTTCTGAGATATGCTGGAAAAATCATTTCTTGATATGGATATTATTCAATGTCTTCTGGGAATAGTATAGAATGTGCTCACGTAGCCTTTAAAGTTTCTGAGATCGACTGATCGTGCTGATCGAGAATATATATTAATACATATTTATGCATATTACATAAATTCCCCCAAAAACCAATATACCTCATTTTTACACACTTTCAATGGATTGAGATAATGAAAACAAGTCAGAAGGCGGAAATTCGGACAAAAATAGCGAAAATATTCTAATATATTCGAGAGAAACAAAAAAGCAACAACAGCAATAACTACAACGTAAAATTGAAAACAAATGAAAACAAAATACAAAAACAAACTTCTCGCTGGCCTGCTGTGTTTTGTTGTGATGATTACAAATTACAAATGATGCTTATGATGTCAATAATAATAATAATGATCATGATGATCGTGATGATGACGCCTTAACAAATCGCTTTAAAGCGTAGTTGTAACAACAATAACAACAACAAAAACAAATAACTGTGGCTGCATTAGAATGTGGTCTGCCCATAAATTTAAAGCGCAGTGTGACCCATGCCATAATAAACATACACACACACACACACACGTTTGTACACAACGGCAAAGTTTGTCGCGTATAAATCAATACGAAGACAAAAAAAAAATAAGTAAAATTGTCTTAAAGTTGAAGTTACAAAGGAAAAAAAGTCATTAAACTTGATGGCAAAAAAAAAAACACGCGATTGAGAGACAAAATGTGTGTCACGCAGCAGACAGCGAAAGCACAGCAACAGCAACAACAAGATGATGAAGAAGAAGAAGAAGAAGAAGAGGTGTAAAAGAATCAGCGCTGTCAGCACAATTTTTGACCACAGGCAAGAAAAACCAACAACACCTCAACCTTAATGCTCACAATGCTCAAGTGCAAGTGCAAGTTCATGTGTGTTTATTTAATTGTATGAGTTTCGTTATGTATAAATGCGAAAGTGTATGTGTGTGCGTGGGTGAGTTTAGTGTGTTAAATACAGGGTGCTTAATAATACATACATAGCAATGGGGACGCCGGCGTCGCCTGTCTGGCAGTGCTGCCAAATCGCGAGGACATTGTTGTTGTCGTCTCACAGCACTGAGCCATTTCTTCGGCTGCAGCTGCAGCGCGCAGACTTTTGCTGCAGCAATTCCTTTTTTCTATTCTTATCGTTTTTGCAAGCAAAGCACACACGCACACACACAAATAAAGACACAAACAGAAGAAAAAAATAAAACACACGAAACACACGCTCACATAAAGACGCTGTGTGTGTGTATGTGTGATAGGTTTTTTTTTTTTTTTTTGTTTTTTTGCTTCGTGGTACACGCACAAAAGGTAAACGAAAGTAACAACGAAATTTGATCTGACGAACACGGCGCGCAATGCGTTCCGCACACGTTGCTTGTCAAAATAAGAATGAGCAAAAGCAAAAAGCAGCGAATATAACGGCACGCGAGCGATCGCTGACGGGCGCGAGCGCAGCGACGTCTTCGACGACGCGACGTTGCTTGGCTGCTTTCAAGCAGCAATCAGTGCTGCCCACTGGCCGGCCGGAAAGCGCTAAAGTTCGCATGGTAAAAAGCTATATTAAAAGCTAGCCGCTTTCATTCGGCAGAGCTTCAACTTCGAACACGGATATACATACAAATGTATATGTATGAATGCAGCTAATTGCGTACAACGCATTTACTTGAAAAGTGAAAAAAACAGGAGTCAGAAAATTAAAACGACTTTTAAGGTACAAATCATTTTAGGTTAGTTAGAACAGGAAAAAACAGCTAAATTTAGCTAAACACGCTTGACAACACTTGGCAGCCACTGTGCGTTGTCAAAATGTTGTTAATGCGTGGATTATGAACGGTAAGCTGCGGCGGCGGCGACGCCGGCAGCGCTGCCTCGTTACCGTTATAATTACGATAAGAATTCGCGCAACGCGTGTCCCATGACAAAAAACAACAAATATAACATTGCCTATTGCACCTGCAACACACACACATACATGGATACATACACACTCACATACATACATACACTTGTGTAAATATACACACAATATATTAGGCAAGAAGACAGCGTTTTGTATTTTCTAATTTAATTAGCAAATTTTTAATAAAATGTGCCAACAACTAAACGAAAATCACAACAAATTGTTGCTTAGCTTATTTTCGACAAGTTTCTTGCAATCATTTTTGATAGCGATAGAAGAAACAAGGCTGACAGACAACAGTAAAATGCAATTGTGAATTCAAATCAAAGTATGTTATTTAAGTAATTCATGAATATAAATACCTTTCTTTTCCAAAATGTTTGTTTTACCAATTCACTGTTTAAATATTAAACACTGTGTAGTTTTTCTCAAATTTTATTTGATTGCCAAATTTTGCAAATCAATAATGAAAAATGATTATAGACAAAAAAAAAACAGGTGGTAGATGGAGAGCAAACAACGATGCGCAACAATCTAAGGATAACTGCCAATAGCGTGACTGCTCCCGTTGAAGGATAAATGCTATTTGCATGCATAATCTGCATATGCATTTGTATTTGTATGGAGCCCAAAATGGGAAAAAATACATCTACGTTGGCCTTGACAAAATTGTGCAGGCAAAAAGCTATAAATTGCAGCCTGCTCCAGCTTAAAGCACGCTCTCTCTCTCTCTCTCTCTCTCTCTTTTTGGCTTGCGCTCTCTCTCACGACGCATTCATCTTGCAGCTCACGCCACAGTTGTGCTTAATGTTAATCTGGAACTGGGCAGCACTATAGTTTTAGTTCAATTAGACATCAAAAGCTACTGATTTATGGCTTTTGACGTCAGAGAGTGTGGCCAATCAAAATCGGTAACGATAAGCAAATCTCTTTTAGTACTCGTGCTAAGTCTTGATAAGTCTTTGTTTTCTATTTGCGATTAATGAAATGTGTTAAATACAATGTGGTTTTTTTATTACTACTAATTTTTTTTTTATATATTGGCACCCAACAATTTTGTCTTGTTTCATTTGCTTCGGACGCCACGTTCGAACGTTGCAAATTGATTAGAAATTTTCCACACACACACACACACACACACATTCGAGTGCAATGGTCATAAATGCAGTTATTTGTATGTGCATGTCTGTGTTTAATTACAACTAAGACCCTGTTTATATTGATATTTATTACATTGCACGTATTAATGCCATTTTAGCCAAGTGTATCCCAACAAAATTAAATTGTGGCTACTTTAAAAGAAACCAAAAACTGGCTATTAATCCCTGGTACCAGTTTGCAAATATTTACTACATTTGGCAGATTGTTGCTTAAAACAATATAAACAAAACTGGTTTACGCAGCGCGCTAAAAAAAACTTTAAAAACAACAACAGCGCTCAACCATGTTATTGTTAACATGAAAATTTGAACTAAAAGCACTCGCGGCAGCGCGCAAAAACAAAGCGCGCCCAAATGCAACACTTCCAAAAGCTCTCAATGTCTCCAACGTCAGTGCGGCTGTGTGCTTGTCTGCATGTATGCATGTGTGCAGGAAGAGCGAACAAGAAAGCGCGAGCAGAAAAAAACGACCACGTATGAGCGGAGCAGAGAGCGCAGCGCAAAATGAGATGTAAAAAAACAAATTGCGTAAAAATTTATTTTAATGAATTAACTTAGTTATGCTGCCTTATGAAATGCAACCATAAACATATTTAATGAAGAAAAATATTTAATTTACATAGTTATATATATTTAAAGCATGCTTCAAGCTAGCAAGAAATCAACGCAAGCACAAAACAAGCCAACAACAAATAAACGAATGGAGCAAAAAAACATAAGTAAAAACAAAAATAAAGAGCGCCAATTGGAATCGTTATTTTTTCATTTTAAAAGCGTATGTATTGCATAAAGTGCATGCGTTTTCCAATGATTTGTTGTATGTTGTGTGTCTGTTAGTGTGGGTGTTTTGGAATGTGTATGTGTGTGTGTGTATGTCATAGAAAACATTGCAAAATAAACGAATCGAGTGCATCTCTTACCTTGTCTATCTCGCTTGCGTACAAAACGCTCCTCGAAAAGCTGTTGCCGTCAAAACTTAACGGAGCGCTCTCGTTCTCTTGCTCACGCTCTCAAACACTCAACACACACACAGGCACAGCAGCCACGCAGCGGGAGAGGCAAGAAAAAATTGTCTAAGTTCCTTCGTCGTTTTAATTTTTTATGCAAACACTTTTGTTGTTGCTGCGCAATTTTCAAATATGTAATTGGTTTTTTTGTTATTTTATTTATTTATTTGTTGCTTTTTATTTGAATTTTTGCTTGAAATATTCTATATTTTGCGGTCTTGCTGCTGCTTTGGCCAACACTTTTTTGGTGAGTGTCTGTGATGAGAAGATATCGACTCAACACAACTCGACGACGGCAACGCCGAAGCTGAAGAAGAAGACGAATAAGAAGAAGCAACAGCGGCAGCAGAAAGAAGTGCCGCCAATAGCTGTGCTGCTTTTTTGTCGAACAGAGAACAACAACATACAACACAGACTTGTGCACACTTTTAGAAGCATTTGATAATTTTAGAAAATCACAAACATTTCATTTAAAATGTTTGCTTTTTATTAAAAGCAACAACTACCTACACAGACGTGTACAGAATTTTAAAAAGCTTTTTATCCTACAAAAGCGTAATACACATTTCTTCTATATATAATATTATAAAGCTTTATTTTGCCAGCATTAACAGCTTTCTATATGTTATATGTTGCAACAAAGTGCACCTATACATACGACTGTTACTGTGCTGTAAAGCAATAAGGCAAAACTTAACAGCGCGCGCCGCTCTCACTAAAACATACACACTTGCACATCTCTGTGTGCCTGTATGGATGTGTGTGTGAATGCCTATAGATTTTTATGTACATTTGATTCCATAATAAAAAATGCTTAACTGTGACCTAACTTACAATTACAACTTACGACTGTTTCGGCTACATGTTTATCTTATAAGAACAATATAAGTAATTGTTATTTTAGCACTTACCGCTATGCAAGTGCAGTCCGAACCAGCAGAAGTCTCAACATGACGCGTGCGAGAGTTGAGGTGTATTTGGTTTTGTTGTTGTTTTCTGTTGTGGTGCGGCGGTGTTGCTTTTTGCTCGCTCGCACACACAGAAGCGCCTCAGCGGCTACAATTCTCAACACAAAAAAACTAAATAAAAAAACGTACCGCGGAGCTCACACTAAAACACACGCACACATATATACAATAAACAATATGTACATATGTGCGATATTACCGATTTTTTTTAATATACGAAGACGAACGTCAAAAAAATATTGTTCCTTTGGAGAGCGCAACTTTCTTGGGCTCCCAAATTGCAATGCTGGGCAGAAAATATATGTGTGTATCAAGGACTTTGCAAATTTTGCGCTACTTGATGTGCTTTTCGTTAGAATTGTTGAGCTTTTTAACTGTACTTGCTCGTCGTTCAGTTCTCGGTCTGCTCGCTTTGTATTTGTATTTAAAGTTCAACCGAATGCAGCTACACACCGACACCGATACACACATACATATGCACGCACACGCACACACACTGGAAAGTTAAAAGTTTTTCTTCTTTTCTTATTTGACACAATTAAAGGATACTTTCAATTCAATCAATGTTTTAAGCAAGTCAATCAATTGATTCTCGCTGCCGCAGCCCATTCGGCAATTCACAGACGTTTTGCAATTCGATGATCAAATTACAATTACGAAAAAAAGTAATAGAGCAAAAAAAATCCCGCAGCGAATTAGAGACGATGTGGGGATGACTGCAAATATCGATACATTACTTTGGTGGATCCAATTGGGTATCGTTACAAAATCGAAATTTACGAACGCGCTTTTGAGCGCCATGAAGTTGGTTGCGCACGCAATGTAGAGCTGCATGTTGCAACACGCAGTGCTATCGAACATCAAAGCTCGGCCACACTCAATACGGCACGTCATAGTTTCATTTGTTGTTATTTATTTTTTTGTTGCCAACAAGCTAGCGACCCATCAAAATGGTAATTATTTGAACTAAAACCAAAACGTAGAACACTTCGTTATATATTCAACAAGTTATTCTTGCTTTCCAGAGTGCACTATTCAATTTCCAAAGCTTATTGTCGGTCATTCTGCTGCTGATTTGCACCTGTGCCTATTTGCGTTCTCTTTTCCCTAGCATTATAGATCGCAACAAGACGGGGTAAGTTTTCTTTACATGTTATTTTCTATTTATTCATTTGCATTTGCATTTTGCAGCTTGTTGGGCACGTTTTGGAAGCTGGCGCGCATTGGGGAACGCAAATCGCCTTGGGTCGGCGCCGCCTGTCTGATAATGGCTTTTACGGTGCTGTTTTGGAGCTAGAATTGAATAAATACCGAATGGATTGGCATGACATTAAGTAGTTCTAAGTACGGCTAGTGTAAAATGCTTAAAGTGATACTCTATATGTTTTCTATGCATTTTTAACTCGCAAAAATGAAACAATTCCCTTGAAAGCTGCATTTCATTATTTCAGTCAGCTTTTGTCCATTACTGCTAGTATTCTTTAGTGTGACCGTTGTTTGTTGCCAAAACCTGGCAACACTGGCCATTGCGGCAATTCCAAGCATGCATTAAATTAATAAAGTCAAAAAATGTCCAGCGCTGAAATCACCGCTGCACAGGCTGCACTGCCTCAATTTGTGGCCCGAAGCCGCGCGCAACTGCAGCAGCTGCTCAAACGCCTGCAATGGACGCAGCAGGGCGTGCTACAAGCAAGTTTTAATACGCTAAAAAAAACTGCAGTTTCTTAAATACACATTTCGCATCTTTCCGCTTTATAGCTGCATCGGCCCGCCAAAGCCGCCGCCGCCGCCGCCGTGCCAGCCCATGTTGAGCAGTTGCCGGCCAGCTGCTCCAACGCGCCCGAGCACAGCGTGCAGCTGTCCGCCGCACAATTGCAGCAGCTACTCGGCGCCGTGCCGCAAGCGCAGCTGCAGCCAAAAACCTTCGAGGATTTGCAGGCCAACTTCAGTGCGTCCCAAAGGCTGCTCATCTACGAGCACGTGCGCCAGGCCACACCGGCACACCCGGCCAGTGGCGAGCCGAACGCCAACTTTGCCCAGCTGGTGGCCCAAACGAAGAAGGCGCATCAGCAGCAGCGACGTTATCGCAAGAGCAAGCCCACGCTGCTGGAGGAGATGCATCAGCTGGTCGAGCTGCAGATGCAGGCGTTGCAGCGCGAGTGGCAGCAGCAGCAGCAGCAGGCTCCACCTGAGCCCCAGCAGAGCAGGCAACATTCGCCACACGGCAGGAGGAGGAGAAGCAGAAGCAGGCACAGGCACAGGGAAAGGAACCACAGCAGAGGCAGGGAGAGCTCAAGCAGCAGAAGGGAAAAAAGAAGAAGGACCAGCAGCAGCAGCAGCAGGAGAAAGACGAAAAGTCGCAGCAGGCAACGCAGTCGCAGCAGGCAACGTCACAGCCACCAACGAAGTCATGGAACACGTTCTCCCGCCCGCTCGCCAGGACACTTTCGCAGCCGGCAATTTCGTCCGCGATCTCCACACAAGACACACATGAAATCATATCATCATTAGATTTTAATCATAGCGAGAGCACAGAAAAAAAAAAGAAGGTAGAGGAAGCTGATTAAATGTAATTGTTGCCATTATGGGGCCCGTTGGAGCTTTGTTGGCCCGCTGTCCCTACTTGGTGGAGACGCGCGTGCGCTTGTTCCACGAGAAGTTGACGCCGTAGTTCTTGACGCGCTCCTTCTTCGGCTTCAGCTCGCCGTCCACAAACCAGCGCCAGCCGTTGCGTTCGCAGTACGTGATCGCCTCGTCCTTGGTGCCAAACTGGACATTCATGTTCGACAGCGGGTCGCCACTACGAAACAGAAAGAGACAGACAGAGTGTAAGAGAGAGAGAGAGAGAGAGAGAGAGAGAAAGCTTGTAAATTGTAATTATCCAAAGTTCGTTTATAAGAATTCATTTTAAATCTATGTTATTTAAGTTAGAGCCTTGGAATTTTAGATAGATAATCCTGTAATCCCTATTAATACATATTATTAACAGTTTTTGAATACGCTCACTGGACGTTAGGCAAATCCATAAAATCTGTAAATCTACCTCACTTTTATATATTACTGAAGACCTTCCCCAAAGATCGTACATATAAAGCATAATGCTACTCCCACTGTGGGCGTGGCAAATGTATTTAGTTTATATATCACTTGTTTAAAAAATCTTTAAATCTTATTTATCTGCATTCTTGATTCATTTATTAAAACTATTCAATTTTGCACAATTTCTTTTTAAAAAATATTAAAGGGTAGCTTTTAGTCGAGCACTTCCAACTATAATATTCTTATTGGACTATTTATAACGAGTTTCTTGTTTATATAAATTTCCTATAAAATGTTCCCTTCCATTCCCTATATAAATTTCCCAGCTAATTTAATTATCGTCTAAGCACGAATTTGTCGTGCGTGAGTTGCTCGTGTCACGACAATAAAACTTGATACATAGCCAACTTTAAGATGAAGATCTATTCGATGTATTAAATAATTTAAATTCTAAATCATTAATATTTTCATATCAAATAAATCCTTCGCGTGAAATAAGCACGAACACGCTCGTCGTGCTCGTGTCACGAATATCGTAAGCGACACGCATTCAATTAAGGTAAAGACTTTATTTTTGTATATAAGAATTATTTTCTAAAATGCCTTTATGTGCTTGGTTTTAAGCAACATATTCTAATTCAATTTAATTTAACTTAAGAAAGCCTTTTTATATACATTTTGTTTTAACAAAATACTTCGTGTCACGAATCGAAAACAGAACACGAAACGCGTTTAACTTTAGTCGAGATCATATAATTTATGTTGACATAATTCCAAAAGTATTTTAACAGCCTTTAACCGAATTTGATTTTTAAATGTTTGTTAATAATTTCATTGATTATTGATTATTTGTTGTAATGTTTTTCACGTCGTGTCACGAGAGGAACACGACACGATACACGTTTTGAGGGTATTCAAATTGTTTACTTACGTGGATGCCCAGCCCATGAGGGGATTCTCCCAGCGCTCGCGATTGTCGAACTCGATCTGCCAGGTGTCGATGTTGTTGGTGCCGCTCTGCATGGCGTTCTTGGGCGGTATATGGATGCGGACGCGTCGCTCCTTGATGTGCTCGGCGGGCACGCCCGAGATGGGGCTGAGGTTGACTTCGACGGGCACCGTTATTTTGCCGCTCAGCTTGTTGCGCTGCTCGGTCTCCTCGGGCCGTGCCAGTGCGGTGCTGGGATCGATGGGCGCCACATCCTTTGTGGATGCCCAACGTGCGTTGCTGCAAGTTTGGATTTTAATGAAAATGGATTTTGTTTGGCGGCAGCTAAAAGCTTACAACTGCATTGTGGGCGCCGCACGGCGCAGCACTTGACGTAGCAGCGACATTTTCGCTAGTTGTTTAACAATTGCAAGCGTTCCAATGCCAATCACAATACAAATTACGTAAAAAATTTGTTGGAATCGAAGCGTTCACCAGGTAATTTTTTTTTTTTGCCAGCTGTTTGGCTGTGCGCTGACAGTTAGCTGACTGCTATGTGTGACAAACAGCTGATCGGCATATATTTTCAGTATATTTGTTGTCGGCCTAAATAAAAATATGTAAAAACAAAAAAAAACAGCGTATGTAAAATAAATTGTATTTTGCTAGTATTTTTGTGGGGTAATTGAATGATGGGCATTTAAGCGCATTCAGATTGCAGCCACGCTGCATACAAACAAGTCGAAATTTTCTGTGCAAAAGCGGCAGAAGCAGCAGCAGCAAAAATAGCAGCAGCAGCAGCAGCAGCAGCAGCTAAAGTCGCCAAGTGTATTGTTGTTGTGCTGTTGCAAAAGACGTGGCAAGGACACACGCAGTTAAAGTGCATATAAACGTGAACAATAAACAAAAGTTAACTGCACAATGGGTGTACCAAAGTTTTTCCGTTATATCAGCGAACGGTATCCGTGCCTCAGCGAATTGGCGCGTGAGCATAGCGTAAGTAAAATGATGGGAAAGGCTCGGGAATAGTGTGGGAGGGGGTGGGGGGAGGGAGGTGAAGTGATTTGAGAAATGCATAACTTTGCTTGCCGCTTGTTTTGTGCACACAGATACCCGAATTCGATAATCTCTACCTGGACATGAACGGCATCGTCCACAATTGTTCGCATCCGGATGACAACAACATACACTTTCATCTCGAGGAGACGCAAATCTTTCAGGACATCTACAACTACATCGACAAGCTGTTCTATCTGATCAAGCCCCAAAAGCTGTTCTTTCTGGCGGTCGACGGAGTTGCGCCACGTGCCAAAATGAATCAGCAGCGCAGCCGCCGCTTTCGATCGGCCCGCGAAGCGGAGCAGCTGGAGGCGAAGGCTTTGCAGCGCGGCGAAAAGCGTCAGCACGAACGTTTCGACAGCAATTGTATTACGCCGGGCACAGAGTTTATGCATCGGCTGCAGAAGGGTTTGCGTTTCTTTTTGCGTACCAAGGTGTCGACGGATCCGTTGTGGCAGAAGTGCCGCATCATACTTAGCGGCCAGGAGACGCCCGGCGAGGGCGAGCACAAGATCATGGACTACATACGCTTCATGAAGTCGCAGCCAACGTTCAATCCCAATACACGGCATTGCCTGTACGGCCTGGACGCCGATCTCATCATACTCGGCCTCTGCACCCACGAGCTCCACTTTGTGGTGTTGCGCGAGGAGGTCAAGTTCGGACGGAACGTCAAACGCACCTCGGTGGAGGAGACGCGCTTCTTTCTGCTGCACTTGGGCCTGTTGCGCGAGTACTTGGAGCTGGAGTTCGATCAGCTGTCGACGCCAACACAGAAATTGGATATCACCCAGCTGATCGACGATTGGGTGCTGATGGGTTTTCTGGTGGGCAATGATTTTGTGCCGCATCTGCCCTGTCTCCATATCTCGTCGAATGCGCTGCCCTTGCTGTACAAGACCTACATGAACATCTATCCGCAGCTGGGCGGCAATATTAACGAGCATGGCAAACTGAATTTGGGCCGCTTGGAGCGGTTCATGCAGGCCCTAAGCGAGGTGGAGCTGCAGCTGTTCGAGGAGCACAGCGACGATCTCAAGTATATGAATGGCAAGAATGAGGCGTTTGATGTTGATGCCGCCGAACTGAAGAAAAATCCTCAAACCGGCGCCGCCGAACGGAAGAAAAATCCCCAAACCCATGAAGAAGATTTTGCCGCTCAATTCCCCGCTTTTTTTTTTTTTTTTTGTATATATGCATCAATTACCCCTCGTTTGGTTACTCTGCTTAAATCTGTACTAAAAAGCTTAGTTCAAACAGGTACATTTCACAAGACAGAGAGAGGGAGAGCGAGCGAGAGCGCGAGCGCGAGCGCGAGCGCGAGCTTTGAGCGCCAAGCTTTTGCTGCATTTCGTTTGTGTGTGTAAAACTCTGTGCTCAAGCTTTCTAGTAACTTAGGCGTTTGCCTGCGTGCATCGCTATCTGTGTGTGTGGGCGTCGGTATGTGTGTGTGTGTGTGTGTGTGTATGGGCGTGCGACCAACGCAATTTCTGCATTCGTGACGCAGCTTGCGCCCGGGCAATTCGTGCGACAGAGCTGGATGTATTGTGCAATATGCAAGCTGCTCTTGTGCGCTGCATAATTCCAGGTCGCTTTCCAGTCTTCCTGCTTGCAGGAATTCCTAGAAAAGGCTCCCAACCTGTTTTGACGTTGTTGCCGTTGTTGTAATTTTGCCCGGGGCTCAAATTGTCCTTGACATTTTCAATCATCGAATTTGTGCAAATGCAAACATTTTGTACTAACTTCAATTTTACTTAATATGTATACCGAAATCAAACCGCCATAACTTATACAATCAATAAACACTTTACACACTGAAAATAAATTAATTCACAAGAAAATGTTCACAAATTTCGCTGTTTTTATCTAGAATAACGGAAAACGGTATTTTACTGTTAACTTTGCTGCTTTGTACGCAGCTGCATCAAAAAAGCTATAAATTTGTTTATATTCGTTCCTGGAAAAGGTTTCAAATTTGAGATAGTCCAATTGCCTTTGAACAGTCACCAATTGGGTAAATTTGTTCCTAAATTGGTGGAAATATTTTCCAGGCTGTTTATAAACTTTCTTAATCTTATTAGGGCAAATGATTTTTCAATTAAACTTGTCAATTAGAACTTTCTACTCTGCTTTTTATATACCTCTATAATTTTATTAATATCAGATCACTCTCTAATAGGAACAATAAGTTGCATAAAAGTTTCTGTATGTGCAACGTTTTTGTTTCACAAGATTCCAATCAAACTTGGCAATTGTGAGCAATGAATCCAATAAGAAAATCCAATTGGATTTTCCAATAGGTTTCATTCCAGCAAGGTTTCTTTAACGTTCAATATAGGAATAATCTAAATGTTAGGAAAAGCATATCATCATTCCAACTTAATATACTTTTGAATATATTGGCAAATATAATGTAATTTTTTCATAATCCTTTTGCAGCTCTACGACGGCGACAGCGATGAGGATCTGAGTGATGAGGGAGCGTCGCTGCGCAACGAGTTCCAGAACTACAAGCGGAACTATTATCGGAACAAGTTCAAGAACGAGCAGCACGGCGAACTGATTGCCGAGCTGAGCCATCATTATGTGACGGCCCTGCAATGGGTGCTCGATTATTATTATCGTGGTGTGCAGTCCTGGGACTGGTATTATCCCTATCACTATGCGCCCTTCATCAGCGATCTGGGCAATATCAAGGACATTCAAGTCAACTTTTCGATTGGCCGACCATTTCTGCCCTTTCAACAGGTAATTTTATATTAAAAACACATTCAGGATATTTTTAAAATCGGGGCTATTAGGTGATTATTTGGTAATTCTTATTGCGTTACTTTTCTTACTTGAGTTGGATTTTAAAAGTTAATCACTTCATTAATTTAACAGCTACAAAATGAATTTAGGACTGTTCAAAATCTGGTTCACAAACTGAATCAAAACCTAAAAAAAACCGTTTAATATCTCAGTATAACGGAATAAATCAAAATTCGTTCACAAAGTGAAAAAGAATAATCAATTTAAATATATTTGATATATACATATTTATGCGTTTATTATAAACCTGACTTGGAGCTCCTCTTGAGCTCCAAAATCCTTCCTTTTTTTGCAAAAAGATTTTCTAAACGGTTGAGAAACAAACTCATTTTCTTTCTCTACAAGTGCTAAAGACTTGATTTTATATAGATACAGTCAAATTTCTGTAAAGCAAAGCTTAAGGGACCGAAAAAAATCGTAATATAGAATTATTTTATAATAAAAAGAATATTCAGTGTTCTTTTTCAAAATTTGTAATAATGTAAACTTTGTTATACGGAAGTTCATAAAAGAGAAGTTTGATTGAAGTTTAAATTACATTGTTATCGATATCATAAATATCGATAAATATCATTATAAGGTTTACCCAGCAAGCCACCAAGTTTTTATTTATTAAAAAGACGTGCATGCAGGGTATCCCCTAGTGGTGTATATTCTTCCACCTAATCGCCTCCAAATACTAAATTCTCAATTTTTTAGCTGCTTGCCGTGCTGCCCGCGGCCAGTTCGAGCCTCTTGCCGCCGGTCTATCACCATCTGATGCTGGAGGAGAAGAGTCCCCTGGCCGAGTTTTATCCGACGGAATTCGAGACCGATCTCAACGGAAAGAAGCACGACTGGGAGGCAGTCGTCCTGATACCCTTTATAGACGAGAAGCGTCTGCTTTCCGCCATGTCGCCCTGCGATCTGCTGCTGAACAAAGAGGAGCTGCTCCGGAATAGCCATGGACCCATGTTCCAGTACGACTATACGGTCGCCTCGCAAGGACCGCTCGACGGAGTGCCACCGCTAAAAATGCTGAAGCACACCCATTGCACAGAGCTCGCTCTCTGGTCCCGCGAGATCAAATTGGATCAGCTCGAGACGGTCTGCGTAGAGCTGCCCAACGCAGCTCGTCACGTTTTCTTTCCCGGCTTTCCAACCATGAAACATCTCGAATTTACGGTAAGCCCCCAATTTGTTTCCCAAAAATCAACAATAAACTTTGGTCAATCTGGACGTCTGGTAAACCTCTTTTAAAGTCAGACTAGGTATTAGAATTTCAGGATTTTTTATCCTCATCAGAATTTCTTAGGCAGTTCACAGACGAGCTCTTTTAAAAAGATTGTTCAAACAATGTTTAAGGTTACTTAAATTATACCTTATATACCTTTACTTAATTTAAACTATATATTTTTTATATGACTGCTAACCTTTCTTTAAGAGGAAGAGCAACAAATTTTATTGATGATAAATCAGATTAATCCATTAATTCTCCGTTCGTTTTAAAGCTAGTTACTTAATCATTATTTGCTAGCTCTCAGAAGACTTTCTAAAATACTTCAAAAATACCAAAATGTGTG
This sequence comes from Drosophila lacertosa, assembly GCA_004143845.1. Lineage (NCBI taxonomy): Eukaryota > Metazoa > Arthropoda > Insecta > Diptera > Drosophilidae > Drosophila > Drosophila lacertosa. Next base: position 46,123 of record SCDZ01000485.1, on the reverse strand, counting down.
CGTGTTAAAATTTTTTAATATACAAATCAGCCTTCGTTTTAAGACTAGATGCAACAAAGTTCTTAAATCAGATTACTAAAGTCCTTTGAAGATCATTTAGAAAACGTTTTTGGGCTGCGTCAACTTTCGGAGACGAAAAAAGAAAAGTAACATAAAAATCTGGTATAATTTTTGATACCAATTTTTTATTTATTTCTTTTATGTTTAATTTTTAAAAAAAGAAACTATATTTTATTTTTTTTAACTTTCTTTTTAAATATTTTAAAAAGTTTTTTTGATAATTTTTAAATTTTTTTAAAATGTTTTTATTTAATTTTTTTTAATTGTTTTCTTTTTTAAATGTTTTTCAAAATGTTTTTTGTCTTTTAGAATGTTTCTTTTATTTTTTTTTAAATGTTTTATTTATTTTTTTGTTATTTACTTAACTTTTAAAAGTGGAACATAGTCAAGGCCCACTTTTAAAAGTTAAGTAAATAACTATAAGTCTAAATGAGAAAAGGACCTATTTGCAACTGTTAATGATTACTCAGAATATTTTTTGAGCATAAATTGCATTTAGTTATGGAAGGATTAAATCGTTCGATGGCGTTGATGTTAAATACGAGGTTTATTTTTGCAGCACACAATAAAGGATTCCTCGAGTTCGAATCCCACATTTTTATTAGTTTTTAATGAGTGTTTTATTAAGTTGAAGGTTGTCTGAGGGGAATTTATTGATTGATGGTGGGATGGGTTGGTTAAATAAAGAAGCTGCTTTTCGGTTTGTGAATATACCATTTTTATGGCATATTTAGAATCTGATTCCCAGATTCGAACCCCAGCAAAAAAAGATTTGCTTCGTTTTTTCTTGTTACTTTTTAGAAATTTCTTTTGTGTACAGATGATGCAAATGTTTTAAAAACTCAATGAAAGAGTAATTTATTAATTGATTAATTATTTTCCTCCAGTTTATGCTGTGCCACGATCGGATCAAGGTCTTCGAGCAGCCCAGCCGGAATCAGAGCATGATCCTGTTGCCGAAGAAGCGCACGTTGGCGGACACGGTTGCTGCCGTCGCCGGGAAGTATTTGGAGCAGCAGGTTTTTATTGGATGGCCGCATCTGATCAAGGCCAAGGTGGTGGGCGTGGCAACCCGGGACGAGATGGTCGATTCGTCGGGCGCCAGGCCAAACGAGCCGCGCAGCTACGAAACCGATTGCAAATCCCTCGAAGAGCAGTTGAGTTCACAATTAATTTTAATCCTTAAAGAAGACTTGTCTAATATTGTTTCCCCTTTAATTGCAGCTTCACCGGTCGCATGGGCATTAAGTTTGACAATTTGCATGTCCTGGTCTATATCAGAACCTATGCAGGCAGCTCGGTAGATTTCGGTTCGCGTGGCAATATTATAATGCGGGATTCGTGGAGTACAACAATCACGCCATATCCGGCCCAGGGCGTGGTGGCCGACATTAAAGTGCAGGAGAATCGACGCAAGCACTTCAAGAAGATCGAGCAACTGTTTCCCGCCGGCAGCACCGTCTACTTCATTGGCAATCTATATGCGGGCAGCGAGGGCACCGTCGTCGATCCCATGCTCGTCTACAACAATGGACGCATACAGGGTATGTGTACCAGCGTCAATTGTGGCGTGTGTGTGTGTGTGTATAAAATAATTTTGCTAAACAACTTTGTTCACACAGTCAACTTGAGCGTAACGCCACCGATGGAAGTGTGGCCAGCACGTACGCTGCAGAATCGTCGGGATCGGGACTATACGAATGCGTATAAGGTGTGCCGGGAGCTGGAGATTAGCACCAAGTGTCTGGGCCGATTGACCGGCACGGTTTGGGTGGTGCTGGGGCCACGGCGCGAACGCATGGAGAACGTGTCGAAGCATAATATCGGGCTGCAGCTGAAGTATCCGCGGCTCAATGAGGAGCGCGCCGGCTATTGTCGCCGCATTAATAATCAATGGTTTTATTCGACATTGGCTATTGAGTTGATGGCATGTTATTGCGAACGTTATCCGGCGATTGTGGATTTCTTTGCCAGCAGCAGCGATCGCGGCGAGTTCGTTTACGAACAGGACATCTTTCCCCACGACATGGGGCAGCATCACATCGAGGATGTCGCCAATTGGGTGCGCCAGCAGCCGCACATGAAAGTTGACCGAATCACCTGCGGCTCCCGCACTGTCTGCAAAGAGACCGTCGAAGTTTTAATTAATGCGGTCGAGGAGCTGCAAGCGAAACCGGTCAAGAATGTAAAGCTGCAGGTTAAACCCCATCTGCTGGTGAAACCGAATGTTACGCTGCCCGATGTCTATCGTCGCCCCGGCACTGTTCGCCTCTTCGATCGCGTCGTGGTCGTACGCACCATTTACATGATACCGGTCGGCACCACCGGCACCGTCATCGGTGAACATCCCGTCTCCGATCCAAATCCCGTGCGTCTCGAGTGCCTCAACAGCGTCGAGACCTTCTGCGAAATACTCTTCGACAATTGCATTCCCAACTGCGGCGACATACACGGCATTGCCCACGAACGGGTCTACAAAGTGCCCGAGAGTGCTCTGGTCATCATCAGTGCCAATGGTGAACTCCTCGCTGCCTTACTTTTAAACTAAAACCTAATCTGGCTAATCTCTCACTTTCTATTTGCCGCTGCGTTCAGACAACAACGAGAACTACGATCCTTCGGACCTTGGACAACAGCAACAGGAGCCAACACCGCAGCAGTCGCCGCAACATCAACAGTCGCATCATCTAAAGAATCGCACCGAGGCGATGCGTCGCGACTGGCGGGAACAGCAGCAGCAGGAGCCGCGTTTTGTCACCGCCGCCAGCTCCAAATACAACTCGATCACAATGAATACGCGCATCGCCGACGAGTTCTTTATGCCGAGCAGCGCCCCAGGCATTAAAATACTAACTAGGCCCAATGCTAACACCAAAGGATCTGCATCTGGTTCTGCATCTGCTTCTGCTTCTGGTTCTGCTCCAGCAACCAGCTCGGGTGCTGTGCCCCGTGCCGCGCCAGCTGCGTCCACCGGCGCCATCAAGAAGGAGCCGCCGCCTGTGCTCAACTGGCGCACGCTCTCCGCCCAGGCGCCCGTCCAGCGTACGGCGCCGACTGCAGCAGCGGCCGCTTTGCCGCTCGATCTGGCGTTGCCACGCAACAAAGGCGGCGGCGGCGGCGTAGGCGGCAATGCTCCGTCCGCCTCCATTCTGGACGGGCCGTCGACGTCAGCTGCGGCCGCTGCTGCAGCGGCTGCTGCTGCTGTTGCCGCTGCCGCGGGCGCAGCGGCTGCCTCGACGGGCGCATCGACGCCAGCTGAACAAACGCAGGCGCTGAAACTGCTGCTCGGCCTGAAGCCGCCGTCGCCGAACTCGCAGTCAACGCAGACGCCGACACAGTTTGCATTCCAGCAGCAACCGCAGATGCAGCAGCAGCAGCAACAGCAGCTGCCTCCGAAACAGTCGCAGCAATCGCAGACACAGCAACCGTCGCAGTCACAGATGACACAGACCCAGCTGCTGGCCCAGACGCTGGCACAGTCGCTCTCCATGGCGCTGGCCAATATACCGTCCGCCTCCCAGCCGCTGCAGCAGCAGCAGCAGCCAAAACAACAACAACAACAGCAGCAGCAGCAGCAGCAACCGTTGCCGCCACTGGCACCACTAGCACCACTTCCTAGTCAAATGCCGGTAAGTGTCCTTGGAACAGGATATCGTTGATAAAGATTACATTATTAAAGTATTTATATAAATTAGTGAATTGTTAAAGCACTCAAGTTAAATGTCTATTCACCTTATTGTCCTTCTTTTAATCTCTAATCATACCCTGTCATGTCTTCCACATAGGGTCGCTTTATTCTTTAGTTCCCATTGAATACCAAATTATGATTTTGTATAAGAAACTCTTTTGTTTCTCAACAGAATCCAATCAAACTCGGCAATTACAAGTTTAAGCATACTTTTTATATGCATACAAAATCTTTTTATTCTACGATTACTATAACATATAGCTGCCATAGGAACAATCGGTTGAAAATGAAGTTTTTGTATGGAAAACTTTTATAATTTTTAAGCTAACATAACTAAAGTTGGCATATAGCTGCTTTTTTATGTTTAAATGCTAAATACGTAATCCTAGCAATATCCGATCACTATATCATATAGCTGCCATAGGAACAATCGGGTGAAAACGAAGTTTTTGTATGGAAAACTTTTTTGTTTTACGACATTTTGCATTCAAAGTCAGCAACTACAAGTTTTGCTCAGGTCTTCAAATATATGTGAAGTTTTAACAACATCTGACGACTATAACATATAGCTGCCATAGGAACAATCAGATAAAAATTTAATATTTGCATAGAAACTTTTTTATTTTTCAATATACTTTAACAAAACTTGGCAACTAAAAGTTCAACTATGATTTTAAAGTATGTATAAAATTTGATTCGCATCGGATCACTATAACATATAGCGGCCATAGGAACAATCGGGTAAAAAATAAGTTTTTCTATATGAAACTTTTCTGTTCTTCATGTAATCCCAACAAATCTCAATAAAATTTATATTTAAATATGCCTTCAAGTCTTATCAACATCAGATTATTATAATACATAGCTTTTAAATGGAACAATCAAAAACAAATAATATTTTTATTGTCATTGTTTGTTTTTAATTTTTATATTTAATACTTTAATTGCTTTAATACTTGTTAATTTTTTTATGTGACTGCTGCAGAAATTGCCGCAGCCGCCGCTGTTCTGGCAGCGCGAGGCGCAGCAGCAACAGGCCAAGCTGCAGTCGGAGCTGCTGCTCACACAGCAATGGGATCAGCGGACCGTTCATCCGGCGCAGCTGCTGGGCGACTTGGATGGCTTTGACGAGATGGCGGCCGGGCCGCACACGGAGATAACACAGCCGGACCGGACGCAGGCACAGCTGCCGATGCAGCTGCATCCGTACGCTGAGCAGTTGCCGCAACAATTTCCGCAGCAATTCGTACAGCGTTTGCCGCAACAATTTCCGCAGCAACTGGCGCATCAATTCCCGCCGCAAGTTGCGCAGCCGACGCCGCAATTTCCGCAGCAGTATGGCATGCCGCACGGCCTACCTGGCTACAACAATAGCTATCAGCGCTACAACAACAACGGCTTCAATTACTATCCCACCAACAGCAACTACAACAACGGCAACAACAACAGCAACAACCGCAGCAATCAGGCCATCTACGATATGGGCAACTACGACAGCGGCAACTACGGCGGCCCACAGCTGGCGGCCAACTCGAATCCCCGTCGGGCCTACACCACCATCCAGGACTTTGTGCCCATACAGGCATACAGGCCCAAGAAGACCCGAGGCGGCAACCAAACCTATGCGGGTGTCGTCAAACAGCCAATGGTGAGATCGAACTGGGAGTCTAGCTATAAATATGACAAAAAGGAGACAGCTCCAAAGTCTGTCTAAATCTAAAGTATATACACTATAAATACTAAATGTAAAAGAAAGCATATTATTTGTTTACATAATCTATTGTAAATACGTCGATAAGACTGTCTATCCGTTTGTCTGTCTGACTTTCTCTCTTACACGTCTAATTACTTTGCTCTTAAAGCCTATAAACAAAACTTTTTAAGCCAATAAGTTTAATCGATCAAGTAATGTTCATCACTTTCTCTGTTCCAATGACAGAAATCATCCACTTAACTTTATCCAAAATCGATAAATATCGATTTTTAGCCTACGTCCTGTGCGAGCATATAGGAAATCCCAAGAGTTTTTATATTATTCGCCGCATTTTGTAACTCTTCTAACTCTCAACATATACCCAAAATCGATAAATATCGATTTGTAGCCTACGTCCTGTGCGAGCATATAGGAAATCCCAAGAGCTTTTACATTATTCGCAGCATTTTGTAACTCTTCTAACTCTCAACATATACCCAAAATCGATAAATATCGATTTTTGGTCTACATCTTTTGCGAGCATATAGGAAATCCCAAGAGCTTTTACATTATTCGCAGCATTCTGTAACTCTTCTAACTCTCAACATATACCCAAAATCGATAAATATCGATTTGTAGCCTACATTGTTTGCTTATACGTAGCAAAACTAAAGTGCTACTATATTATAGGCATTTGGTTCTCTTATAACTGTCAATATATATATATATATATATATATATATATATATATATATATATATACAATCGATAAATATCGATTTTAATATATATCTTTTACATACTAAATATGCAATTATTTTCTCATTTTCCTTTAACCTATAAAAATCCGTTTAAAGCTTTGAATACCATCTTAAAATGTGATATGGATCTGACAATAATTGTTAACACAAATGATATTCAAATATCTAAATAGAAATATATTGATATATAGCTAACTACTGAGGAGTATCTGCTAGTCGGGCCGTCTTGACTTGATTAGTTATACCTCCTCTGTAGTCTTCTAATTGATTATATTTATACTTATTATATTGTATTATTCAACTTACTAATCTGTAAAAACCAACGAACTATCGAAACCCACAGGGCAACATCTAAAGCAAGCTTAAAAAACATACTCAAGTCCTGCCGAGGAAATATCCAGCCAAATGATCATTTGATGATTCAAAGAGCATGTAATGAAAATATATAAAAAATAATAATATGGGAACGACGATTATAAGCAACACTTTACTGGGAATGAAAGGAACAACTAAAAATGAAAATAGGAAAAATAATATTTAATTTCTAAGTAATTAAGTATTTAAATTGTGATTTTTAGTAACATTTATTTTACAATTCTTTTTTCTATATTCCACTTTTTACAATTGCAGGACAAACAGGAAACTGGAGGCGGCAACGGAGCAGGAACAGGAGCAGGAACAGGAACAGGAGCAGGCGGAGGAGGAGGAGGAGGCGAGGACTTCCAGCAGACGAGACGCAGCTCAGTTTCAGCGCCACAAAAAACTGGCGATGAGGCCAGCTCGGAGTTAATGAGAACGCTCAAGATAGCGGTGAATAGACCCAAAGTTTAAATAGATTGAAAGCTGATTGACTGACTGATTGATTGATGATCAGCGTAAAATAATGTATTTCTTATTGGGGTTATCTTTTTTCTAACGCATGTGAAAAACTGATGAAAAATTTGTTTTCTTTAATTATCTCATCAACTTTGAACCCATTGATATTTGTATAAAGAAGCATTCAAAAAGCATTCCTCGTGTTGGAAAAAAAGGGTCTTAAAGGACAATTTATGTCAAGGCTCTTGAAAACTTTGGATTACAAAGCTTAACAATTTAAAGCTATGGCTGTCAAAGCTAACAAGTTGAAAGCAAAACAAAATATCTTTAACTGAATACATTTTGACTAATTTTCCTTTCTTACCATATTTAATTGCAGCCCACAAACACAGAAGCCGGCAGCACAAGCGCCAATGCGGCCAAAACCGAGGAGGAGACAGCTGGCGCCAAGGTAAAATCTGATTATTATAAAGACTTTATAAGCTTTAATTAACACTCCTTTATTTGTAGCCAAAGGTTGTGAGGAAACCGCGAGTTCCACGCATTGGCGCCAAATTCGACTTGGATTATATTATGCCGTAAATTGGGAAATGCGAAACCAAACTTAATTGTAGAGGAAAACATCACAAGTTCACTTTGTTAAATCGCGTTTAACAATTTTAAACAGTTTTAAACCATTTTAGAACTGCGACAAAATTCTGAATTCATTTTTATCTTAAAACCCTATTTGCAATTTCGTGAGTTTGTGTTTCGCAAAAATCGGTAAAAAAAAAAACAAAAAACAAAACAAAAGAAAAAAAAGCACCTGAAACTTTTTGACTGCTCTATCAAATCGTATACAATAGACATTTAAGAATTAAATATAGAGCGCTAATTGTCTATTAATGCGTATATATATATATGATATATAGTAGGCACACATTAGGTGCATATATTATATATATATATATATAAATATTATATAATGTTTGTGTATACAAAGACATTTCGTAGGCATTAAGCATTAAAAAACAAAAACAGAAACAATTTGAAAAGTTGTGAAACAAATACTTAAAACTTACCTATTGAAAAAGCAAAGTTTGTTTAAAAAATATTTTAAAAAAAAAATTAGTGTCAACAACAACTACAACAACAAGAATAAAGAGCGTACGAGGAAGAAGGAAGGAACAGGGAGACAAAGTGATCTTTCTTAAAGAAAAGCAAAGCAAACAAAAAAAATAAGAGTTTTATTTATATTTTCTATATATTTATTGTGTGTTGTGCGCGTGTGTTTGGATAATAAAAAAATTGAATGTTTGTTATGGAAATAAACAAATTGCTTGATAAATAAATGAGTGAGAGAGAACGAGTGATTTTTTTTAAAAGCAATAATTTTTTATTTTTTTTTTTTACCATCTACTTTGTTATTAAAATTTGGATGAAGAAAAGATATTCAATATTTTTTAAGCTCAAGTTAAATGACAATTATTAAAAGAAAGCAGGAGACAAGCTGACAAAGAATGAGAGAAAGCAAAAAAACAAAAGTAATTTATTTATAGAACACAATTTTATTTATATGATCTATATGTATAAAAAAAAAATGTGTGAAACGTGAAAAATAAGCTAATTGCAAGTGAAAAACAGAAAGCAAATGAAAAACGTGCCAGGGAGAGAGAGGAGAAGAATGATGAGTGAACGAGAGAACGTAAAAAAAGCACAACAAAAAAATTAAAAGTTTTATTCAAAGAAAGAAAAACAAAAGTAATTTTTATGATCTACATGTAAAAAAAAATATATGAAAATGTTTATCAAAACAAGCTCTAAACAAGTTTTATTGGCAACTTGATGGAACAGAAGAAGAGTTTAAAATAGAGATCAATGGGTAAGAGAATTAAATTGAAGAGAATATTTATTTATTTTAAATACTTAAATATAAAATAAGAGAGGCAGAAAGCAAGCCAGGGAGTTAAAGAGAGATCCTTGAAGGAAGCAAGGCTCCAATAACTGTTTATATAGACAAATCTGAATCTTAAAAATAGCCTTGCCTAATTTGCCAGCGTTCGCTGTAATCAGCGCAATTGCAGCGCTGGTTTGTGTCCCGGCTAAAGGCAGCGTACACTGCTGGCATAGTATATTAGGTATGCTGGCTTAGTTACAGTTTATCGCATCACTTGTGCTGCAGGCAGGTGCGACGATGGCGCAGTATGTCAATCTGGGACAGCTTCAGATGACGGCCACAGCTCTCGCAGTGATAATTGGCGCCGCTGCTGGAGGGAACATCCTGCTGCTGCTCCTTCTCCTGCTGCTGCTTGGGTCTGTCCGCTTGATGGCGTCGTTGCTGGCAGTGCAAACGATGCGCCAGCTGATCGGGCACATCGAAATGATCCAGCTCGTGGTCGCAGCGTGCACAACGCCAGGGCTGTGCGAGCAACGCGGCCTCCATGGCCAGCGACCAGGGCAGCTCGGCCAAGCAGCCGTAGACGACGTGCTCGGAGACATTGAGGCCGCCCTTCTCGTCGTTCACGCTCAGCGGATAGTCGTCGGCAAAGGGATTCGCTGCGAGCGCCGCCAAACGCGACGACGTCGGTCCGCGCACATAGAGCGTCTTCTGATCAGCGGGCAGCAGACGCTTGATGCAGTAGGCCACGTCCAGGCCCATAAAGTCGAGGAGATCGTGCCAGAGCGTGTCGCTTCTGTCGCTGGCAGCAGCAGCAACGGGCGGATTCGCATCGCTGTTGTTGAGTTCTGCATGATAAAGTAGAGGAAAGTTTTTAGTTGGAAGTGTCCACTTGGCATCTGTTAACCCACCGTTTAGTTTGTCGTAGAGTTTCTTGCTCCAGCGACGTCGCAGCTGGATGGCGCGGCTGAGCAGCTGCAGCCCGCTGCCGGGCTGGGGAAAGTCGAGCTGGAGCCAGCCGTCGCAGACGATGCGCGTGACGCCGACATTGGTATCGATGGCATAGCCAAAGAGCAGCAGAGTCTGTGCGGCCGGCAAACGGATGCAGTTCATCAGATACGGCTTGGCCGTCTCCAGCAGGGATCTGCAAGCGCATTAAATGAATTACAATCGGATTGAAAGGAGCAGAGAAGTGGACACTCACTGATAGCAGAGCAGCTGATGACGTTCGCTGAGCGGCTGCTTGGGCGTGTAGTAATCGGGCTTGGTGTGCAGATCGGACTCGGCGAGCTTGAGCAGCTCATAGTGCTTGGCGAAGTGCGAGTTCGGATGCAGCGAAATGAAGGGCTTCAGCTGGGTGTGAAAGAACTGTTGGCCGGCGCCCTTGCAGTAGTTGAACTCGTCGGCGATCGCCAGCTGCGGATAGAAGCCGCTGACGAGCAGCAGCTTCAGCAGCATAACCTCCCGATGCCGTTCCAGGCGCGCCGAACGCTCCAGCAGCGTCAGCTGGCGTGCATCGTGACGCAGCCGAAAGTCCACGTCACGCATATCCTCGCTGGGATCCGTGTCGTGATCGTCGTGCTCCTGCTCCTGCTGCTGATGCTGCTGCTGCTTGAGCAGCTTGCGCTGACGCGGCTGCTCGTAGCGCTGGCGTCGTTTCAGCGCCTTCAGCTGACGCAGCTCGCCGTGACGACGCGAGCGTTCGGCGCTGTTCAACGAGCTGCCGGCGGCGGCGGCGCTGGGCGTGGCCATGCGGCAGGATTCGAGTATGCGCTGGAACTGTTGGCGCAGCTTGCAGACCTCGTAGAAGCGCTGCTCCTCGATGCCCAGACGATGGCACCACTTGCGCGTATTGTCGCGTCCAATCTTCAGCTGGAGCCACTCGCAAAAGGCGGCCAGCAGCGTAAAGAGATCGCCCTGTTCGGAGTCCAGCGGCTGGCGTTCCCGTTCGCAGCGTGGATCTGTGTGGGCGCGCGTCGTCAGCGGATTCTGTACGCTGAGCATGGCGGCCAGCGTGAGCAGCTGCTCCACCTCGGGGAAGACGCAGCCCATCAGCAGCATCTTGCCGATGGACAGCTCCACGGGCAGATTGGCCAGCGAGCTGCCCAGCGGTGTTATTTTCTCGTCCACGCTGAGTGCACACTGTAAGCAGGGATTACTAAATGGCTGGCAGGAATGGGAATGGGGCTTGGCCACTTACGTGCTGTTTGAGGGAGAGAATCGTTTGTTCGATGCGTTCCGTTTCGGGCGCCTCGATGAAGGGAAAGGCGCGCACATCGGGCAGACCCATGGACACCATTTGCAGCAGCATCGTGTCCAGCGGCACGCGATAAATCTCTGGCGTGGGATACGCCTCGAAGCCGTCGAATTGCTGCTGTGTGAACAGCCGGAAGCAAACCTAAGAAAGTGTTTAATAAGGATTATTTAGGATTTGTTTAGGCTGAATGAATTGGGTAGTTACGCCTGGGCCTGTGCGTCCGGCACGTCCTTTGCGCTGCTCGGCGGATGACTTGGACACCCAGAACTCCTTGAGGCGCTGGCCCTTGCAGCTGGCGTCGTAGCTCATCTCCTTCACCTTGCCGGAGTCGATGACGAAGCGAACGCCGTCGACGGTCAGCGAGGTCTCCGCAATGTTGGTGGACACGATGCACTTGCGCATGCCGTCGGGCGCATAGTCGAACACCTTGTCCTGCTCGGCCAGCGCCAGGCCGCTGTGCAGCGGCAGCACCAGCCACTGGGTCTGCTCCTTGGCGTACTCCACGACAGCCTCGCAAATGCTGTCGATTTCATTGACGCCGCTGGCAAAGATCAGCACATCGCCACGTTCCGTAGCTGAAAGAGTGTCCAGTTGGGTTTAGGGTTACTCGCATAGAGCATTTAGTACTCACTTGGATACTGCTGATCGATGAGGCTGAGCACTTGGATGAAGGGCGCCGGATCGAGGCGAGCGCTCTGTGCGCGCTTGCTGCCCGCGGTGGCCTGGCCGGCCTTCAGTTCGAGCGCCGGCGGCGGCATGTAGCGCAGCTTGATGGGAAACAGGCGACCCGGCACCTGCAGCAGGCGGGCGCCCTCCTCCTTGAAATAACCATGGAACAGCTCCACGTTAATGGTGGCCGACATGAGAATGAGCTTCAGCTGCGGCTTGGCGCGCAGCAGGCACTTGGTGACGCCCAGCAGAAAGTCACCAAAGAGATTGCGCTCATGGATCTCGTCCAGTATGAGCACATCGTACTGCTCCAGATTGGCGGACAGCGCCAGCTGGCGCAGCAGCAGGCCCTCCGTGATGAACAGAATGTGCGTATGCTGCGTCCTGTTGCGCTCGAAGCGTATCTGAAAGCCCACCTTGTTGCCGTAGTCGTCCAGGAGCTCGTGCGCCACGCGCTTCGACAGCGACACGCAGGCCAAGCGACGCGGCTGTGTGCAGGCTGTGGAATGGGACATGAGCTTAAAGGACGAACTTCAGTTAGTGGGTGGACTTGCCTATGCTGCGGTAACCGAACTCATACAGGTACTGCGGCACCTGCGTGGACTTGCCGCAGCCCGTGTCGCCGGCGACAATTAGGACGCGTGTGGCGTCCAGCGAGCTGCGCAAATCCTCCTTGAAGCGTGCGATGGGCAGCGTGCGTTGCGCCTGGCGCAGTTTCTTGATGCGATTGAATTTCTCCTTCTGCTTGAAGTCCAGATAGATGAGCACCAGCTGCTCGAACTGGGCGTGCAGCTCGTCGTCGCCTTTCGCTCTCTCCTGGCGCAGCGCCTTCTCGTCCAGCTGCAACGGCAGGTGCTTGCTCTTGTGGTATGGCAGCGGCTGCTGATGCTCCGCGTCGGTGCGCAGTGGCGGCGGCAGCACCGGCTGGCCCATGTTGCGCAGCATAGACTCGTATTTGTTGACAAACTGCCAGAAGTCCGGCTCGTTCTCGACGAGGCTGAGCTGGTGCCGGCTTTTGGTGAGCAGCTGAGCACCGAGTGCCGCCTTGTGATCTAGGAAACTAAAGTCCACCAAATTCAGTGGCTTGTGCCGCTTTTTGCTGGATCTGCTGCTCATTTTGTCAGTGCTTCAACTTTAAAGTCAGAAAAACATTGCCAGTGGCTGAGAGGTAAACAAACTGTTTATCGTGTTATCGATAGACGATAGCTATTGAAACAGCTGTGGCCGGTATTCAATTGGACTTATTTATTTATAATTTGTGTTTAACAAGGCTAAATGAAACAAGATGTTAATTCTACCACATAGCCCGCTGCACACCCGACAGCTTGTTGTAGTCCGCCAAGTGGCGCCACACGATGCGGCTAAGCCGATATTTGTGGACAACACCGCGCGGCCGTGACGTAAGTGCGCAACGTTCTCGGACGCGGACCAATGATGAGTCCCTGGGGAAGGCAGCAATCTCAACATCGGCAACCTCACGCAGTTCAATCGGCAGTATGTCGTTCTTGCGCAGCGAATTCACCCGCAGACGATCCTTGGCATGCTCTTGGACACACTTGCGGCGCTTCACATCGCGTATCATACGCCAATCGGCGTATTTTGTGCGCACCTGCTGCAACTATAAATGAACATATATATACAGGTGGTACTTGATTTAACGAACATTATGATAACTTACGCCACAACCAGCGATTTGCACACTTTGGCAAACGTAGCTACCAAGTCTGGCCAAGGAATTCATATTATTTACTTTAGAATTGTGCTCAAACGGTTGCAGGTAGACTACATCGATAATTCGTAAGACGATACATCGATTTTTTTTTTTAACTAGAGACCGAAATCAATCGGGTAGTGGACTTGACAGCTGATGTGAACATATATTGTGTGAATGTCAGTTTTCGGTGAGCATATTTAATATGATTTTTAAAATAGTCTCGTTTTAAATGTAGCAAAAGAATGTGTATAATTGCGTTGATGCTTTAAATATATAGACTGATAATAACGTGTAAACGCATTACATTCATTTTAAGTAATAATTCAAACGTTTTACATAACAAGTTCTTGCCCGCTGTTGCTTCTTCTTCTTGCCACTTGGACAGTGGCACAGCTGTGATTCATGTGCCTAAGCAGACCGACACAATACAATTATTAACCAATACCGCCTACAAGACTTTTCAAATTGTAAGTATTTCTTGATCTCGGGTACACGTGTAACATCATTGCGGCGTTACTATATATAAATATACATAAATATTAAACTGTGAAATGTGATAAATCGAATTGACTTTATTGCCATTCAAATCGACACGCAAACACATGCTGCATGTGTATTTTACGTTGATGTTGCTGTCTCACCGTCAAGACGAAACTTTGCTCGTGCTCGCGGTGTATTTTACCTATAGAAATTATATATATATATATATATTTAACGCCGTGTGTGTGTGTTTTTTGTGCGTGTGCCTGGGCCAAAATTATATTCACACGCTGCAGTTAACAACATATAAAACGATAATAGCTTCCTCATAGCGAACGGAAGCATTTTCAATCCGGTGCAAAAGTAGCAGCTGAAGAAGAAGCAGCAGCAAACGTCGAAGATGCCTTCCAGCGATCCACTGCCGCCCAAAGAGGCTGCACTCTTCCGTAAACTACTGGTAAGTCCATAAATATATAAATACATGTCAATATATATGCGTTTAACACGTATATATTCATTGGCAAATCGCCGGCATAATTTCCAATTGCTGCTGTCATATGCACACACTCATACGCATGCACGCACACACATAGGTTATCATGTGCTTTTTCGTTGCGCCTATTTTTGGCATTACAGCAAAACAACAGCAACACTGGTTATGATTCCAATTGGAATAAGTAATATGCTTATCTGGGGCTGCTATGCCAATGCCTGCCATCAAAAGTGTTGCCGATGCGATATACCAACTGTGTGTTTTTTTTTTTTTTTTTTTTTTTTATTGTTGTGCGGCAATTGCACGTCGCATAACCTCAAAGTTTGGTTTGTCTGCCCAACCAGGCAGCCGAAGGGCGGGCTTTGCACACACAGATAACAAATCGTAAACACTCGTTAAATCCATTTAACGAACATAACGATGTGTGTTGCACTTTTACTCATGTACTATTTGCAACTTCGGTTTTCTGCAGAAATGCTACGAAATGAAGCAGTACAAAAACGGCCTGAAGCTGGCCAAGCAGATACTCTCAAATCCGAAATTCTCGGAACATGGCGAAACGCTGGCCATGAAGGGTCTTACGCTGAACGGCCTCGGGCGCCGCGAGGAGGCCTACAAGTATGTGCGCCTGGGCCTACGCAAGGATCTGCGCTCCCATGTCTGCTGGCATGTTTACGGCCTGCTCCAGCGCAGCGACAAAAAGTACGATGAGGCGATCAAGTGCTATCGCAATGCGCTCAAATGGGAGAAGGACAATCTGCAGATATTGAAGGATCTGTCGCTGCTGCAAATACAGATGCGCGACTTGGAGGGCTACAAGGAGACGCGCCATCATCTGTTTACGCTGCGTCCCTCGCAGCACGCCTCCTGGATTGGTTTCGCCATGAGCTATCACCTGCTCGGCGACTATGAGATGGCCAACAGCATTCTCGAAACGTTCAGCCAGTCCCAGACCTCAATCGTAAGTTTGCATTTGACCAATCAATATTTGCATGCACAACACAAAACTTATTACGTTCATCTTATTGATTGTTTTTAGGAGGCCCATGACTATCGCCATTCGGAGCTGCTGCTGTACCAGAACCAGATACTCATCGAATCTTCTCATCTGCAGCAGGCACGCGACCATCTGCTCAAGTACGAGCCGCAAATTGTCGATAAGCTGGCCGTGCGCGAAACACTCGGCGATCTGTATATTAAGCTGCAGCAGGAGGAGAAGGCTGTGCCCATATTTGAGTCGCTGATACGCCGCAATCCGGAGAATGTGCTTTACTACGAGCAGTATATTGCCGCGCGCCTTGTGACCAATCCCAGCGAAGTTGTTGCCGTCTATCGTGAGTTCCAGACGCACTATCCGCGCGCTCTTTGCCCACGCCGCCTGCCCCTGAACATTGCCAGCGGTGCCGAGTTTCGCCAGGTAGCCGACGAGTATCTGCGACGTGGCCTACGCAAGGGCATACCGCCGCTGTTTGTCAACGTTCGTTCGCTGCATCTGATCCCGGAGAAGGCGGCAATTATTGAGTCGCTGACGCTTCAGTATTTCGAGAATCTGACGCGTTCCGGCCACTTTTCGCGCGAAGATGCGGACGCCGGTGTGCCCGTCGAGCCAGCCTCGGCGCTTGTTTGGACAGCATTGTTCTTGGCCCAGCACTATGATTATATGCGCGACACAGATCGTGCGCTGGAGTACATCAATGCGGCCATCGATCACACGCCAACGCTCATCGAGCTGCTCATCACGAAGGGACGCATTTTCAAGCATGCCGGCGATCCCGTGGAGGCCTACGTTTGGCTCGAGGAGGCTCAAAGCATGGACACCGCAGATCGGTATTTATTTACAAAAGCCACAACAGAGAGCGATTAAAAGAAAAGAAGAGTCTATTACGATGAACAAAATGTTAATCAAATATTTCTTTGTTCGTTTGCAGTTACATCAACTCGAAGTGCGCCAAGTATATGCTGCGTGCGAATATGGTGATCGAGGCGGAGGAGATCTGTGCGAAGTTTACGCGCGAGGGCGTCTCGGCCATGGATAATCTGAATGAGATGCAGTGCATGTGGTTCCAGACGGAATGCGCCATGGCCTTTCAGCGCATGGGTCGTTGGGGTGAGGCGCTCAAAAAGTGCCACGAGGTCGATCGTCATTTTGCCGAGATCATTGAGGATCAATTTGATTTTCATACCTATTGCATGCGCAAGATGACGCTGCGCGCCTATGTGGGCCTGTTGCGGCTGGAGGATGTTCTGCGGCGCCATCCGTTCTACTTTAAGGCGGCCAAATGCGCCATCGAGGTCTATATACACTTGTATGACAAGCCTCTCAAATCGGAGACGACCATTGAGGAAATCGATATCGGTGGGTGAAGAAACGGAAGATCAATCAAATGCAATCGATCTGAACTAACTATATACTATATATATATATATATTTGCAGAGAACCTGCCGCCATCGGAGCTGAAGAAGCTGCGCAGTAAACAGCGCAAGGCCAAGAAGAAAGCCGAGCTGGAGAGCGCACAGGCGGCACAGGCGCAAGTTAAGCGCGAACAGCATCAGAAATCGAAGCAGCAGGCAAATCAAGAAACCGATCCCGATGCACCGCAATTGGATGAGCTAATACCGGAAAAATTGGAGCGCACCGACGATCCATTGGAGAAGGCAATCGATTTTCTAAAGCCGCTACAGCAATTAGCCAAAGAGCGCATCGATACGCATTTACTGGCCTTCGAGGTGTACAATCGCAAGAATAAGCTACTGCTGATGCTACAATCGATACGACGTGCCCGTGCCTTGGATCCAACGCATCCGGTGCTGCACAGTTGCATAATACGCTTCATGAAGGCGCTGAAGAGCGCCCAAAAGCAGCAGGCGTTCAATGTGCATGTGCAAAAGTTGCTGGACAAGGCCACCAAAGAACTGATAGGCACCAAGACGCCACAGCAGCTGAACGATGAATTCATTGCCAAGCATCATGCTTCTTCCATACTGCATTTATATGAGGGCGCACGCGGTCTCTACGAGCTCGATCCCAGCAAAAAGGATGCGGCCATTAAGCTCGTCACCAGCTTCAATCTGAGCAAGCTTCGATTAGAGGTGCGCACATTAAATATATATATATATACAAATTTATTATTTATATGCAATTCATTTCACAGGAGGCGATCAAGATTTATACAGCGTTGCGGGACGGCGATATATTTGGAGACTGCGAACAGGAGGCGGATGCCTATAAGCTGACGTGTCAGCAACGTTTCCAATATGCTCGCATCTTTCGTAACATCGAGGAGCTGGAGGCCCAGCTGCAGGAGAAGGAGGCAGCCAAGCTGCGCGCCGAGGAGGAGCAACAGCAGCTGAATCATCTTGATTCGAATGAGACGTCGGCGCCAGCGCCCGCGTCCGTTGTAACTGCGGCTGCTGCAGCAGCAGCGGCGTCTTAGAACCAACAAGACTGCCACGGCACCAACGGCAACAACAGCAACAACAACAGCACCAACAACAAAAGCAACAATAATTACAGCAACAACAACAACTGCAACAAACCTTACAACAACAAACAAATGAACAGCAATAGGCTTAACTCTTAACAAAATGAACAACATCAAAAACCTAAACATAAACAAAAACACAAATAAAAGAATTAACAATAATTAACAACAACCAGTAAGAAAATAGAGCGGAACAAGCGATGAGACAGACAAACAGAGAAGGAGAGAAAGAGAGCAAAGGCGAGAGAAAGAGAGCGAGCTGCTGGAATCGTACTGATTTCTAATTGGGGGTGTATCCTGAGAAGCTTTAATCGGTTTTGATATGCATAAATCATTAAAATCAAATCAAATCAAATCACACACACATACAGACATAAATGTTACACTCAATGACAAAACAAAAAAAAAAAAAGAACGCGTGCAGAGCGGCGTGAAGATTGTCATAGATTGCGCGTTGAAATTGTTTGCGCAAGCGAGATGGCATTTGACAGAGACAGACAGCGACACACACAGACACACACAGACACACACTCTCATACACATACACACACATACATACTTCTATGTATAGTTAACAAGTGAAGAAGCAAAAAAACAGGAAGGCAACGCAAAAGCTTAAATAAAAAACGAGAGAAAAAAAAACAACTAAACAAAACTGTTATAGAACTTTTTACATTTTATAAACACTATATATGTATATACACATATATATATATATATATACGTATATGTAGATCTTTTTTTATTTCTTTTTTTTTTTGCATATTTTTTTATAAATAATATATATATACACATATATATATATATAACTATATATACTATAACGAGCGCATTGTATGTACATATAACGATTTATAATTATATTCAAAAAAAGAAAAATCAAAAAAATGAACCCAACTAATCTCAAAAGCGATAACTCAAATACCAAAAAAAAAAAAAAATAATAGAAAAGAAGAAAAGCAGAGTATGCCAGAGTTAATATGCCTTTACATATATATCGATTCTCAAGCTCAGTTTAGTTGCCATCTTCATTGTTCATTGTTATCCAAGCAATAAACTAGAAATAAGCAGACATTTCATAGACACATCAAACATTGACTTCCAGTTTGGGACAAAACAAACTTTGATCAGCTGTATAATTATGTTTATATTTTTTTTAGCAGCAATCAAAACAATATATATAACGGGGCCTTACCCTCAAGCTCACCATTTTGCACTGTAATTCTCAACTGGTGTGAGACAAAAACATAAAAAACAAAAACAAAAACAATATGAAAAAACTGCCAACTCAATTGAAACAAACAAAAAAAAAAAAGTATTTCTATGAAAAGAACAAAACTAGATTTAGATCAGCAAGTGCTGTTGGATTCAGTTGCGGCTAATATACCCTGTATCCACTAAAAACAAAAAAGAAGAAAGATAATGTGGGCAACCATTGGTTTTTGTAACGAACAAAAGAAAGCAACTAATATAAACTTGTTTTTGGGACGATTTGTCTTTATTCAAGCGACGAACTTGGCAACGTTGTTGTACATCAAAACAGAGCATCTGCCGGTCGGGCACTTTCAGTCGATAGCTTTTTTAAATACTGCTCAAAGTTATGCAAATGTTTTAATATTTTATTAAACAGAAGGAAACTTTTTTCAAAGCAAGTTTTTTCTGTTAAGAAAAAGTTTTGTTTTTTGTATGATGTATTGACTTGATATATTTATACCTAAACATTTTCATACCCTGTTATATTATTATAGGGTATAATGTTTTGCACAAATATTTGTGACAGGCAGAAAAAGTTATTTACTGCTTTTTGTGCTCTTTAAAGTTTGTGCATAGATTACAAAAGTTTACTTCAAATATTTCTAAAAACCGATTCGTTTAATGAAAATCGATAAATATCGTTTTGGTCCTTAGAGCATATTTAAGACACATTTACTTTACTTTAGCTCCTGGTTTTTCAACTAGGGCTAAATTTCTTAAATCTTAAATATTTATTTTAGTTTTAAGATAAAAGAATTTAAAGAGCTCGATTTGCTTTGTGGCTGCGATTGTAAATCTGAGGAAGTTTCTTGTAGACAGGATAAGCTGGCTTATAACGTGAGGCATGATATCGAGATATCCTGTTTTCCATGTTGGAAACAGATTGTGATCTTCTTCTTTAGCTGGCTGCAGTCCTTGGTTCAACTGTTCAATCTGAGCTGATTCTCACTGGACTAAGACTCTGATCTCTATTGAAGCATGTTGTTAATCACGGATAGAGCATCCAGTTTAGCTATAGATATGTGCCACAAATAAGGCCAAATAATTAGCTAACTATTCAGCTGATTAGCCTCATCTGCTTTAAGGGATTACAACTAAGGTAAGTTTAAATATGATAAAATTATTTGTTGGTAAAAAAAGTCTTGCAACATTAATCCGAAACTAAAGTTCTGACAACTTAATATAATGATAACAGGATTCATATAAAAAAAAAATATATATAAAAGTTATTTTAGCATAATTAAATAGAATTTCTTTTTGTTTGTCATATTTTAAATTTTTAGCTTATCTAAATTGAGAAATAACAACGTTTAAAATTTTTAAATTTAAGATTGTTTTTTTTTCTATATAAACAAATGCGAGTATATACATATATACATCTATTCACTCTGAAGAGTTTATTCTAAATAATCTTTAAAAAAAATTCCTTTCTTATTTTTTATAAATATATTTGTATAAATATGCACATATTTATGCTTATGCATATAAAGTGCAATTGAAAAGAAAAGCAATTTAAAAGCCTTGCGCTCGAAGGACAAATGACTCACAGGGGGCGGAACGGTGGGCGTGGCAGCAGGTGCACAAAAGCATTTAAGGCGTATGAACACTAAATGATTCGCACACGTGCCAAAAAACCAAAAAATAAATAAATAAACAAATGCTAGAATACAAAGAAGTGTGCGCACAGTGGTACAAAATGTATGTGCACTGAGCCATTTTGTTTGTGAGTCATAAAAACCACTTAATGACTGTGAATATATAAAAATTAATATTTATTTAAAATTTACAGAAAAGTTTTAATCCAAGTAACAAAGTTTTACTTTTTAAAAAGGGAAAAAAAGATACGAATTAATTAAAAGATTTAGTTCTGATATGTGTATGTATGTATATACATATATATAATTTTTTTTTATATTTATATTTTTATTTCTAAGATAATTATTTCATTATTTATAATTATTTATTTATTCAGTAGCTGCGAATAGATTTTGCCACACTGTGCGCTGGCTGGCGTGTCCTGCATGGCTTGTAAATTATAAAGTCGGCTGTCTGCCCGCGACAAGCGGCAAGTGCCACTCATTTTGCGCCGCTTGCCCCAACGGTGACAGCGTCGACGTCGACGTCAGCGTCGGCGTCGACGTCAGTTTCATTTCCATCTGCAACTGCGCCCAGTTTCAGCTCCAGCTTCAGCTTCAGCTCCTTTCGCGTCGCCTTCGCCAGTTTAGACAGCGGGTAAGTGCGGCCTATTCAAGCATTTGTTACAAGCGCATTTTTAAGATAAGAAAGTATCTATAAGATAGTATATATCTAAAGTAGCTTTGAGATGCACTGCAAAGACAAGATAAAAAAGTATCTTTAAGATACGCCAGTAACTGTGAGATGCCAGACATCTACAGAAGACCACAAAAGTATTAGAACCATCCAAAAGCATCCATAAGATACAAATGTATCTATAAGTCTGTCTATCTGTTCTATTGAAAAGTTTCTGTTGGATACAAATGGATGCAGGAAATGTTACAGAATCTGATTGATACAAAAGTATCTTTTAAATAGAAAAGAATCCATCAAAAAGTATCTGAAAACTCTAATTGTATTTGTTGAATACGAAAGTGTTGCTTGATTGAAAATGTTTGTGGATTGCTTAAGTATCTATGAGATACAAAAGTATCTAGAAAACACACAATCATCTGTTAGCACAAGGATCTATATGATTCCAAAGTATCTTTGTATCTTTCGTATCTTAAAGATAGATTTTTATCTTATCTTAAAGATTTAAATAAATGACTGAACAGTATCTATAAGATATATAAGTATCTGAACAATATCAAACTATATGAAAGATTTAAAAGTGAATATCTGATAGATTAAAGAGCAGCTGTTAAATGAAAATTATATCTATTGGATACATACATAGGTATCTATAAGATACAAAACTATCTTTGAGGGTTAACAAAAAGCATTGGAATAAATCAAACTCAATTAAGCTAACTGAATTAATTAATGCTGTTAAACTTTTAAATATCATCAGTGTATAGGGTATACAGTGCGTCTATCATTGAGCTGTTCCTTTTATTTTTTTGTGTAACTGGTTTATTCTTTTTTTTCGTTACTCTTTCTTGTTGCGGTTTTTTCCTTTTTCTCGAGCTTTTAATCATTTTTAAACAACAACTCGAGTGGCGCGTCTGCAAACACGAGTGTTAATGTGTGTGTGTGTGTGTGCGTGTGTGTGCGTGTGTGTAAGTGTGTGTGCCAAAAGCCAAAGGGCTGCACATATGCAAGTGGCACTCAACACACAAAACACACACACACACACACACACACACACACACACGCACAAACAGAAGTTGCATAAAAATTGTTGCATACCCAAAAGGGGCTGGCGTCGCTGTCGACGTCGCTGCTGACGTCGCCGTCGCCGTCGGCATTTGGCGGCACACAAAAGCGTCGAGTCCGACCGACCAACCAAAAGTTGAAGCAGCCCCTTCACCAGGACCCACATCCCCCCCCCCCCGCCCCCCCCCCCCCCCCCCCCCCCCACACATCCTTACCCATTTTCCATTTTCCAGCGGCCAATTTGCATAATTTTATTTAATTGCCGCCATTCGACTGCAATTTTGATATCTACTTCAAAATTTTTGGGCTTAAAACAAATGCAGCTAACTTTAATTTGTTTGTTGTGTTGTTTTTTAAGCAGCCAGCAAAAAGGTTTATAAACATTTATTGTTATACAACTTGAATAGAAGATTTCTTTTATCTCTCTCTCTTAGTTAATTTATTGCTTAGTTTTAAAAGAATTTCTTAAAATAGTTGCATAGTTTTCTTTGTTAACAAGTTTAAGTCAACGTTATTCAGTTACTAAAGTGATCTTCATAATGGGTATATAGGGTATAGTAGACTATCTAGTATTTATGCATACAAAATTGAGTATATTTAATAAAAATAGGTTTAATAATAGGTTTTCTATACGTCTACAGGAATTAAAACGTTCTTTATACCCTAAACTTAACTTAAAAAAAAGGTATAAATCATATTTATTCCTGAACTCAGTTAGGCTTAAAACTTGTCCCTCTTTGCTTTTGAAACTTTAGTTTCTGCTATCGCATCATATCCATCCATCCATATCATATTGGGTATCTGTTAGTCGTGCACACCCGTTCAAAGTTCAGCTGCTTTTAGTTGTTTCCTTTTGCTGCATTTCAAAGCTAAGCCACGCCGGATAAATCCCCCTCTAAAGGTCGCGCGGGAAATCGATTTGGTTGCAACAGCAGCAGCAGCAGCAACAACAACAACAACAACAACAACAACAAAAACAACAACAAATATAACAACAACAACAGTTGCTTTTGTTGCCCTTGTTTTGCTGCGCTATAAAGTTGTAAATCTATGAAATGTGAACCATAAAAAAAAAGTAAACTCTGGCAACTCTGTTTGTTGTTCTTGTTGTTGTTGTTGTTGCTTTTTTGTTTGCTTTCATTTTTTGGGGAGCGCAACACGAAAAGTTACGCTAGTTTATGAAAAAGTCTTTGAGCTGTCAAACTGTCCAATTTGTAGATAAAGTTGCGACGTGCCTGGCTTCCCCTTCCCCCCTTCCCCTTCCCCTTCCCCCTTTTCCCTTTCCTCTTTCCCCTCTTCCTTCAATCGGTTGGCTTTGTTGCTGCTGCTTCTTGTTATTTTTGAGTTTTTCATTTTTCGCTTTTTTGGGCGCCTTTTTTTCAGTGTGTTGTGCTTAAAGTTTGCGTCTTAAAGGCGAAACTTTTTAGGGGCAACATGTTGTCAAAGAACAGGCGACCTACACACACACACACACACACACACACACACGCGCGCACACACACCACGTTGACATTTTTTGGCAAAGCTCGTCGAAAAGTTGATTTCAATATAAGTTTTACATTTTGTCCTTTAAGTTGCATGTAATGAGGCAAATCGAGCGCAGAGGCGGCGCTAACAGAGGACGGCAGGGGGGTGGGGGTAGGTAAAAAGGGGGGGTGGGGCTAACTTTAATAGCTGTTAGCCATTAAACTGGCAAACTTGATTAAACGCATCGGGGGCAGCTATTAAAAGTTTTCGTGACTTGATCCCGGAGTAGTTTTCCAAGTGTTCAGATTATTGCCAAATAAAATTGTCGACACAAATTGATTGGCCCAAACGGAAGGAATCTCTCGCTGCCTTCTCCCTAAAATACGTTGCTGCTGCTGCGGTCTAACTATTAAAATCGATCGCTTTGGTCCATTTGCAAGAGTCCTTGACTTTGTTTCGTTCAGTTTTAGTTCTAAGATTCATTGACTTACTTGAGCACAGCTTTAAAATAGCCAAAACAAGCTTAACATGGCTTAACTATGCTTTAACATGCGCTTAACAGTGCTTCACAGTCTAAAACAGCATTAACAGTACTTTAACATAGCTTAACAGTGCTTTAAGATAGCCTAACTTTGCTTTAACATAGCCTCACACATAACATGTGTTTAACATTCCTTGAGTATAACATAACATAACATGGCTTTAACATAGTTTTAACACAGCTTAAACATATTTCAAATACAACTTTAACAGACAAAGACAAACCTTTGTCCTTGTTACAGGGTATCGTCTAGTCGTGCACTTCCTATTAGAACACTCTTACGTGTCTCATGCCACAATATAGTTTATCGATTCCATTAGCGACTGTGGTCGCAACCAAAATCAAGCTCAAAATGAAGCAACTAATTTTGGCAAAATGCACGAGGAAAAAAATGTGTGAGGAGGGGGGAGAAGAGGGCAGGACTTGGTCATAAGGACTTTTAGTAGGACTAAAGATGGGCAAAAAGGGGCAACATGAGGCAAGTGTGTGGCAACTGCTCGACTAAAAGATACCCTTTAAATTGAAAATTAACTAGTTTAAAAGTTGCAGACAGACACTTTCGACTAGCTGTTACCCTGTAGATAATTGCAACTTTTGCAAAAGTGCAATTTTAGCTTTGCTATTTATTGCTTTTAATGAGTACAGGGTATAAGCAAGGCAAAAAAAATGGAGAGCTCATATTTAGCGAAGTTTGCAAGGTATTTTCAATAAGTTGGCAGCAACAATTTTTCGGGGTTACGGCAAAACTTCTGTTCCTGCTGTTCTGCTGCTGCTTCCTCTTCTTCTTCGACTTCGTCTTCTTCTTCTTCTTGTGCTGTAACTTTAATAATTTGCGCAGCGCCCGCAAAAGTAGGCAACATTTAGTTGGCAATAGTATAAGAGCAAGAGAGCGAGATAGCACGAGTTTTGCATATTATGTTATTGCTGCTGTTGTTGTTGCTGCTTCAACTTGCGTTCAAGTTTGGAAAATACTTGACTAAAGTAATAATTACAGTTTGTGTCTGTGTGCGTGTGTGTGTGTGTGTGCGGTCCGATCTTTAGTCGCTTTTGTCGCTTAGCATGCAAAATGTAGATATAAAATCTGTGCAGGCACAGGGTGTTTCAGGCCACACAGCTGCTGCTGCTGCTGCTGCTGCCACTGCATAAAATGGCCAACGGCACTTTTGTTGCTGCTGCTGCTGCATTGCCAAATTATAAGCAGTAAACTTTGATTATTATGCCCCACACATACACATGTATGTGTGTGTGTGTGTGTGTGTTTGTTTTTGTGGCAGTCATAAAATTTGTGTCATGCAAAATATGGATTTCAAAATGAATTTATGCGCGTTTGAATTGCTGCTGTTGTTGTTGCTGCTGTTGCTGTTGCTGTTGATTTTGCCCCTTTGCACATTTTGGTAAATTTTCGCTTCATTCAGTTTGCGGCGCCTTTCGGCTACAAAATTTGGTAATATTTTGAGGCTTTGCCTGCGTATTTATTAAAATTTGTAATGTGTTTTTATTTCTCGGGGGGGCACCTGCCACGCCCCCGTGCCGACACGCTTGACTGCCCAAAACACAAATCGTTTTGCAAAACCCCAAAAACGGGTCTTTCCCTCTCCCTTTCACTCCCTCTCTCTGTCCCTCTCTGTGGCGGTCAGAGTCAAATAATCCTTGGTGGCCATTCAAAAGGAATCACACTAAACTGTTGCGACAGGTTGAATCCAACACAGGGAAACTTAATGCATAATCCACAAGCCGAAGTCGAAATCAATAGCGCATTAACGCAGACATTAAAGTTGTTGCTGCTTCGGTTTGCGGTTAGAACCTAGGCTTTATTTTTAGCTTAGGCTTATTTTCCACATCAATTAAAACTTAGAAAGCTTAAAGGGAAAAATTAAAGCTATTTAGTTTTATAATATATGAAATAATAATAATAATAATAGTCAACATTCCAGTAAAGTAATAATATCAAAATAAAATAACCAAAGTACTTTCATGACTAACTGAAAACTGTTATTTAACAGAATGCGTTTACAGCACGTAAACATAATAAGAGCATAACATAGTTATGCCTATTGACATGTGACTGTTAATTAACATACCAGCTTTTTTTATTACTTCGAAAAGGCTGTAGAGGAATAAATAATGTAATATTAAAAAAAAAAATTCATAAATTTCATTCCTCATTCATTCACCCATAATTAAATTGCTGTAAGAGAATGTTTTTTTTTTTACAAATAATAACAAGATTTTTGGTTTTGTTTGAATTCGTCTTTTTATTTATATTTATATTTTATTTTAATATATATATATATGTATGTATATATATATTACGTGTTAGGAAAACAATGCAAAATTATATGAAACTTATTTATAAGAACCCTTTTTTTTGTGTTTTTTTTTTTGTTTTCATTTTCTTTTAATCGATCGTAATTGATTACAGATTACAGTTAGTTAAAATTGTGTTTTAAAATTAATTGTTGCATTTTGTTTTTGTTTTTGTTGTTTTGTTTTACTTTTGATTTGTGTGCTAATTTTAAAGGAATTTAGCAACATATCTATTCACGATTCTGATGCTTGCAAAAGAATATAGTTTAGGCATATGCTTATATTTTTTTTTATATTTTTTTTTAGCTTGTGTCGAGATCCTTTCTTTCTTTTCGTTATTATTTTTTATTTTGTTTTTCTTTCTTTCGATTCTGTGTCGCGCTTGTCAAAAAAATTGCAAACGAAATTCACAAAAAGTAAATTGATTAAAAAAAACCTTATTTAAATTAGTTGAAAAAAATTAATATATAAAATTTTTATAAAATATTTAATACTTTTGCTTCTGATTTTTTTGTTTTTGCTGCTGTTGCGAATCAAATTTAAGTTTTTGATTTTTTTTGGGGGAAACTTTTTGCTGAAAAACATTTTACTCTCGTTTTAAGGAAGGTGGCAAGGGGAGGGGGAGGGGGAGGGGAAAAAGGAAAGGGGAGGCAAGTTTGTGGCGTTAAACAGCAAATAGTTAGTGAACGCACTAGTCGCATGTGTTTAACCTGCTCAGTTAGACTACTTAGTGCTTAGTAAATACAAATACAAATAATATGTATGAAAATATGTATGCATATATAAAAAAAAAAGTAAAATATATAAGCATGAATATATAGTATATTTAAAATTCTTTACTGAGCTTTAGCTATGTGTCGCTGCTGTTGCTTAAAACTAAACAAAATCAATTGAAAGAAAAGAAATGCATTTGTGTGTTTTTGTTTTTTGTTTTTTTTTTCGATATCGATTTCGTTTTTCTGTTAAGCTCATTTTGCATGCTGTTAAAGATTAGCAGCTGGAACAGGGTGAATGGGGTGTGGGCGGGCGAGCGCAAAGAACAACAGGGTGTCTCGTGCCAGCTGTGAAAACGGCAACTGTACCTGTAACTACTTTAGCTATGCATATTTAACTATTTTCTTCTTTTACATTTCTTTTTTTCTTATTTACTTTTACCATTTTGACCATTTATCCATTTATCCATTTATCATTTTAATTTAATCTTAAACACTGCATTTTAGCTCATATATATATGTATATATTGAAATGTGTGTGTGTTAGTGTTTTTCTCTATTCCTTTTCTTTTAAATATAGTTTCCACTAGTTGTGAGTGTGTTCGTGTAGTGTTATGTAAGCCTAGACATACATACAGTTACTCGATTCTTATCTTGCTTGATTTGGGATTTTAACATTTAAATTTGCAATTAGTGCTAACTGTAATTGTATCTCGATTAATGTAAATGTATTTAGTACACACATACACACAAATATATAGCTTTTAATATGCTCCCGCTTAACACATAAACATCTGGTTACACATACACATAATAGGTATACCTATATATATAAATTTCTAGTACATCTTTCTTGGGATCTTTTTCTTTTTCGTTTTCGTTTTGTTTTGTTTTGTTTTAGTTGCGATTGCAAAATCGTACATTACATGGGGCTTTTAAGATTAAATACACTTAGGCGCTAGGCATTTTACGAGTGCTCGTACTTAGTATTTAGTTTTATGCTCGAATTTCATTTTATTTAATTTAAAAATTAAAAAAAATCTCAAAAAAAACACATTTATATATATTTATTTTTTTTGTATATATATATATATATATATATATATATGTATATATATTGTGGGATTTCTTCTAAGCCTAAGTAATTACTTGCCATTTAATTAAATATTTAGTATATTTATGCTAAATATTTATGCATGCGTTCGCATTAATAATTTACAATTTTATAAAATTTCTAACATTATGCAAATATTTAAAGTGGATTTAATTTTCTTTCTTTTTATTTTAAATTTTTTTTCTGCGTTTTTTGAATAAACTTGTTTTGAATTTAAAAGTTTTTCACTGCGGTTTTTTTTTTATCTTATCTTTATATATATATATTTATCTAAATATATATTTATATATAGTTGTTGATTTTTTTAAGTTTTCGTACATTTACGTGTATATATATGTATATACTATAGCTATATATGTAATTTATGCATTTTTGTACCGAACTAACTAACCTAGGCAAAAAAAAGAATTATGTATATATATATATATATATATATTTATTATTTATATATATATATATGTATGTATATAAGAGGAGTTGCATATGTAGATTTATTTTAAAATGGGATTTTTCTTTTACTTACTCACGTGCTAATATTTACTTATGTTGGGCTTTTCTTTTACGTTTAGCTAGCTGCTAAAAAAAAATAATCTTGTTGAATATTTTGAAATTTTTGCCTGCCTGCCTTACTGTGTGCAGCGTACTGTCCTTTGTTTTACGTTAGGTTCTTTCTTGCTATTTTTTGTGTTTGTATGTTTGTTCGCCTGGGTCACCCTATGCTGGCTGCATGCATTTCTTGCAATCTTCGTCTTGTTTGATTTGCTGTTTTGTATTTTTCTGTTGCTGTTTGCTGTTGCTTCTTTTCGCATGTTCTTCGTTTTTAATTACTAAATTCTACATCAGTCGGTTTGGCACACAAGTCACGCTCATTGCGCGGGCGAGCGACAGAGTCAGCGATAGGGATACTGTTTGTTGAAAGTGCAAGCAGCTTTGCTCGCTTGCTGTCAATTAACATCCAGCTGAATGTTAAGCAGGGCTTATTATGTTATTTAACATGCATATCGTTTATTTTCAGCTAACATCGATGCTGTTAATGGTTCGCTGCTGCTCTAACACACGTTTACTGCTGCTGCTCATCTCATCTGCATATTATTCGCCTGCATTTGCTTCATCTTTATCATCATCTCTACTTCATCATCATCATCTGCTGCTGCTGGTAAAAAGGCAATTTTTTTTTTTTAATTAATTTATATATGTGCAATTACTGTCTGGCCGCGGGCAATTGCTAATATAAACTAAACCTCGGTGCCGTCCTCGCCCTCGTCATCGAACAGCTGACTGGTGCTGCCCTGTCCGCTGCGTGTCGCCGTCACCGACATCTTCTTCTTTGGCTTCGGCGGTGGTCGTGGTGGTATTTTCGCCGTCTTCGGCGAATTGCCGCCCTGGTGTGTTGGTGATGCAGCTGCACCGCTCGCACCCAGCGACAGTGTCGACGGCGAGGCGAGTCCGTTGCCGATGCCGTTGATGCTTGAGCCCGGCAATATCGTGATGCCATGATGTCTGGCCCCATATAACGGTTCTGTCTCCGATCCATACAGAAATTGTTGTTGTTGCTGCTGTTGTTGTTGTTGTTGGTGCTGCTGTTGTTGTGCCTGCATTGCCTGCTGCTGCTGGATGAGCTCGTGGATGGGCTCGTAAATCTTGCTCGCATTGGCCGCCGACGCGACCGAGGTGAGACTGGGCGTGGCCGGCAACGGACGATCGCGCATCGAATACTGTTGCTGCTGTGCGCCCTGTGCACCCTGTGCCGCCTTATCGCCCTGTGCCTTGTGCAAATTCAACGTCGAATTGCCGCCCGCCGTTGTCCGCAATCCCAAATTATCGTACACCGGTTCGGCCTGCAGCTCAGCGGTGGCAGCGGTGCCCGTCTCGCTGGGATTGGGCGAGGTGGGCGACTGAAACTCGGCCAGCTGCTGCACGCCGGCCTGGGCCTGAGCGGCGTTCGAGGTGCTCGGCGCCCAGCTGGGCACGCGCGGCTTACGCGGTATGGTCATGTAGCCCTGCTTCATCACGACCGCAGTGGCCGCCGGCGAGTAGACAACGGGCGCGGGCAGAAATGGCGAGGCCGAAGAAGACTGTTGCTGCTGCTGCTGCTGCTGCAGCTGCTGCTGGTGCTGCTGTTGCATTGCGGCAGCCAAGTGCTGCTGCTGCTGCTGCTGATGCTGCTGATGGCGACTGTTGGCGGTGGCGATGAGCGCCAGATTGCGCGACTTGGGATGCTGCAGGGTCATAAAGCCGTTGTGGGTGGCCGCGTGGGCGATCGTCGTGGTGCCGTAAATGCCGTGCGGCGTCATGTGCGCATAGACGGGACTGGTCAGCGGCGGCGGCGACCGGATGCCGTAGATCACCTGGTCGGGTATGTTCGACTGCGACGATTGCATCGATGGCGACGTGGGCGGCACTCGGGCCGGGAACGCCAACAGATCCGGCGGCAGGCTGTTGCCGTACGTATCGTCCACGTAGATGTGACGCGAACGGGGCGTGGTCGTCGTGTCCGACAGGGCGACCGAGTGGGTCTCGTCGTGAATGGCTGCGGCGAAAGGGAGAAGGAGAATAGGAGAGCAGGTAAGTCAATGTAACTCAACACGCTAATTATAAGAGAATAACATTTATTTAACAGACCCATTTAACATAACATAACGTTTGATTAACATAAACATAACCACTTAAAGAAATCTAGTCAAGTTTCTCTTAGCTTCTTATTAAATAATATTGTAAAAAGTTATACTTAAAGTAAAGTTGATCTATTGCCTGCTTATTCTTTATTCTTTGGAAATTGCCCAAATCAAAAAACTACTTTTATTCTGTTTTTATTCTTTCTACTAATCAAAAAAAAAAAAAAACAAACTAAATCAATTTTCATGCTTTATACCTTTTTTTTGTTAGTGTGTTTTTGCTGTCTTTGTCTTGGGTCTTGGCTAGTTTTATTGTTTGGGCATCTAAATATGATTTAATTCTGAAAATAAAAATTTCTCAATTTTTATATTCAGCTAGAACTTTGTTCTTTTTGTTATGTTTTGTTTTGTTTATGTAAATTTGGAAATAATGTCTGAATATTATTTTGTAGTATTTTCTAGTCGAACAATTCCTAATTTCTACCATTTTTTTGTTTGTTTCTAGATTGGAGAAGCTCAAAATGAAGGGGAAAAAATCACTGTTGAGTATGCATTTATTTAAACAATAATGGAAAACAATTGTTAAATAATAAATCATTTATATTTCAGGTGTTCAAAATGGATCTATTAAATTTAAAATAATATATATATGTACATGTACAATAAATCATAAGTAATAGTAATTTTTTAACATATTTAAATAAATAATAAAATATATAAATAAATAAATAATAATAATAATAATTAAATAAATAATATAATATTAAAATATAAAACGTACAATAAATAATAAGTACTAATAATAAATTAATTATAATTTATAACATATGAAAATAAATTATACAAATATAAATGTAATAAAAATATAAAAATCCTTGTGGAGAGAATTCTTTGCTTGCGAGATTTTCTTTAAAATTCCAGCTAAATTACCAGGCGAACAGAATTGCCAGGAAGTTGATAAAATGTGCTCCAAAATGTAAAAAAATAAACATTGCTGACTAGCAAGAAAAGTATTTGTGGAAGATTTGTTTAGGGAATCCAGCTGAAGTACCAGGCGAACAGAGTCCTTAGAAAGTGGACGGAAATTATTTTCAATGCTAAGTTTATTTCTCAATGACTTGCAAGAAATGAAATTCGGGGCTAATTGTGCAAGGTTTATTACCAAAAATTGAGCTGAAGTACCAGGCGAACAGAAAGTTTAGCAAGGGAACAGAAATTCCTGAAAATGTAAAAATTCCACTCATAAATAACATTCTAGGGGGCTGATGTGAAAGATTTGTACAGAAATTTCATTTGAGGTACCAGGCGAACAGAATCTTCAGAAAGTAGCCAAAAATTCTTAAAAATGTAAAAACAAAACAAAAATGACTTGCAGGATAAACATTTTGTCCGCCTTTGTGGAAGATTTCGATTGAAAATTAAGCTGAAGTACCAGGCGAACAGAAACTTCAGAAAGGGAACAGAAATTCCTAAAAATGTAAAAATTCCACTCATGACTTGCATTAAAAGCAATTTGGGTGAAATATAAAATGGAATGTGGAAGATTTCTATTAAAAATTCCAGCTGAAGTAACAGGCGAACAGAAATCTCAGAAGGTAGACAAAATTTGTTAGGAATGTAAAAACTGAAATAATAAAAAATTATGCTAGTCATTATTAGCATGATAAGCATTTTAGGAAGTCTGTTGTGCAAAATAATTGGGGAAATTCTCAGCTGAATTAACAGGCAAACAGAAACTTCAGAAGGTCGCCAAAAAATTGGAGATCGCAGAGTTTTATTTCCTATTTTAAAGAAGGCCAATTGCAATTAATGCCATTTATAAAGGGTATGAAGGGATTGAAGGACAGCTTAAAAAGGACCAAGTCCTAGCAAGGATACGATTGTGCTTTAGGTTCATTAGGACTATAACTTTGAATATGAAGCTCAACTAGGAACAAAAGTTTAAAGTTTTTAAGTGCTTGCCTTTTGTTAAAAACATTCGATAAAACTAAACTATTTTTTGTTTAATTTTGGCATATTCTTTTAAATATTTGCTGAGCTTTTGACAATCTTAAGCACTTCAATTTAATTATATTCTTTTTTTTTAGAGCCTTTATCCAGAAAAGGAAAGTTTTCCAATAAGTCCTGATTTTATGCCTTACTTTGTCACTGCTAATTTCACTGTTTATTTTTCTACATTACTTTTCACTTCATTTAATTAATGATGTGCTTAAAAAGAATATTTAAATTAACTTCAACTACAACTTTTAATTTTTTAATCTTTAATCTTTTCCAATAAGTCCTGATTTTATGCCTTACTTTGTCACTGCTAATTTCACTGTTTACTTTCTACATTAATTTTTCACTACATTTAATATTAATTAAAACTTTTTATTTTTCCTTTTCCAACACTAATTTTTAGCTGTGTCCACAAATGAAGTTGATTTTTTTTGTTTTTCTGACTTAATTTTTCAGCACTTTTCGCTTCGTTTTGTTTTTGGCTTAAATCGAATTGTTGTTGATAAATCAGCTGCCAATTTTGGCACATGCCGAATACTGATTGTTTTTTATTTATTTATTATTTCGTTTTCTAGCAACAACGAGAAGAACGAGAACGTTGATTTTTGGTTAGTGCATCAATTGCATTCAATTGGCTTTTCAATTGTCATTGCAATTCAATTGCCAATTGGAAATTTAAACCAAACATCCGCCAAAAATGTTCTCGTTGTTTTTGTTGTGTGTTTTTGGGCTGCGTGTTTGCGTTTGTGTTTACCAGAGAGCTGGCGGCCAAATGTTGCCAAATGCGGCGGAAGTAATAGATACAAATGTATCTCGTTGTGTCGCCACACAAATGTGTGTGTGTGTGTTGTGTGTGTGTGTGAATGTTGCTGGTAAAAAATGCGAGCTAAATTGTTGAACTGCTGCTGCTGCTGCACTCAACTGGAAATATTCGACAAATAGATCAAAAGTGCAATTTGCAGACAGACACAACAAATACACACACACACACACACGCATACTAATACACACACACACACAAAACACGTCGCAAGTTGAATTGCGTAAATTGCGCACAAATAAAACAAACGAAGAGTTTGCAAAGCGAAATTGAATATCGAGCAGCCATTTTGAATTTAACGCTCTCACACTCTCTTATACGCTCGCTTTGCCTCTCTCTTTCGCTCTCTCTCTCTGTGTCGCTTTCTTAAACCTAATCGAAACGGAAACTATCGATAGCTTAAAACGTTGTGTGTGGGAAATGATTTTAAGCGCAGTCGTAAACTTTTCGAGTTTGGAAGTTGATTTAGCTTTGAGGAGATTCGATGTAGGGCTACTTTCTTAATTGTTATTGAATTAAATAAAACTTCTCTAGCTTCTGTAACTTATCTATTATAAAATAGACTCTTTTTAATTTAACTTTTGAAGCCTTACTCTCTTCATTTTCTTGTCTCTCTTCAGAACTTCAGAACTTCTTTCTTATAAGAAACTCCCTTTTAATAACAGAAAATATAAACAATCTTTTATAGTATATATAGATGCTATCCGTTATCAATTCCCCCATTTCTTTAATATCTAGGAATATATCACAAAAGTTATATTTAATTGGAATTTAAAGATTGTTTGGTTCACTTACCGTAAGCGGTCTCGTCGAGCAGAGTCTTCTTGATCTCGTGACCATCGTCGCCGCCGTCGACGCTCTCGATGTCGGTGCGCCTTGGGGGCTTCTCGACGGGATTGACCTCGTTGAGGAGACTCTTCTGCATCTCCATAATGACAGAGCCCTCGAGCATGGAGCTGTTGTGGGTCTTGTCCAGCTTGCACGAGATCAGCCCGTCGCCGCTCATCATGGTGTTGTCCTTCTGGTAGGTCTTCACCCGCCGGCAATACCAGAACAGCGTCAGGACCAAACAAATTAACACCACCAGAAATGTCATCACAATCACGCAAATGATCAGAAAGATGCTCGTCTGCGGATCGCTGGTGGAGGCGCCGATGGCACCGCTAATGCCCAGTCCGTCGGAGGCAGCCGCTGAGCCCAAATAATCACCGTTCACCAGCAGCTGGAACTCGGCCTCGGCCTTGCCGCCCCGATTGTCGGCCACACAGATGTAGGCGCCCTTGTCGGACCCGCGCACGCCGTAGATGCGCAGCTCGGAGGTCATCACCTGGGCGGGCGGCTGCGAGGGCGAGCTGAGCTGCTCGACGGAGTTCAGGATGCGCATGTGCTGATCGTTGGGGCCAGGATTCAGCTGGCGCTTGTTATAGATCCAGGTGACATTGGGCCGCGGCGTGCCGACAATGCGGCAGGGCAGCGTAATATTGTCGTGACTCGCCTCGACAAAGGAGCGCACGGAGCCAAGGATGCGCGGCCGACAGGCAAAGTTCTCCGAGGGCACCTCGCTCCACAGCTTGCCGCGCAGCGTCGCCGGCTCCCGACAGTCGGTGGGCGGCGTATAAAGTCGCTTGGCAATGGCGAAGTCACGGAACTCCTGCAGCTCACAGCTGCAGTTCCAGGCGTTGCCCTGCAGCGACAAATACATCAGCTTGGGCAGATTGGCGAACGTCTCCTTGTGCAGATGGGTCAGCTGGTTCTGTTCGAGCGAAATGGCGCTTAAAGGGCCGCCAAAGACATTTAGCTGAACTTGCTTCAGGCGATTGTTGTTGAACTCGACGCGCGACAAAAAGGGCAGATTGATGAAGAGGCGACTCTCGAGCACCTCGATCTCGTTGTTGTTGATGATCACGTTGCGCAGCTTCTCCAGGCCGGCGAAGGTGCTCGGGTGCAGCTGGCGTATGCGATTGCTGGACATGTCCAGTTCGATCAGGATCTGCAGGCCCTTGAAGGCGTCGCGGCTTACCTCCAGAATGGTGCAGTTGCGCAGATAGATCTTGTGCAGATTCTGCAGACCCGCCACCTGGAACTCTTCGCGTCGCAGTTCGGGTATTTGATTCTGAGAGAAATCCACCACTTGCATCTCGTTGCTCATGTCTTGCGGTATCTTCGATAGCTTTTTGCCCTTGCAGTCGGCGCTCTTCTTGCCCGAGTTCCAGTGACAGTGACAATTGCTGCAGTTCTGCATCCAGTCGCGATGCGCTGCCGACTGCTGCGTCAGCGTCAGCGTTAGCAGCAACAGCAGCCAGCTGCCCAGCAGCAGCCTTAACAGCGATCGTGGTGAGTTTAACATGCTAACGGCGAATTGACTTATACGCGTTTAAATTCGCTCGCTCGCACTTGCTTTAAACTGCGCGCTAATTTGTTTCTCTTTTACTCGCCTTCTTCTGCTTCTTGTCGTTTCTGCTTGCGACAGACAAGACTGTGATTAATTAATACGCGCCGCGTAACCCTTTTTTTTTTTTTTTAAGTTTTTGCTGTTTGTGTGTTTTCTTGTTCTTGAATTGGCCGTTGTTTCTTTTGCTTATTCCTTTTCTTGTTGTTGTTGTTGTTATTGTTGTGCGGTGGCTCTAAACTCGCAATTAGCAGTGCAGTTTCCAGCTGAAAAGAAATGCGCAACAAAAAAAAAGAAGAAGAGTGCGGATTAGTTAAGTTTGCATGGGAGAGTGAGCGAGACAGAGAGCTCGCGATATTTACAACGCCATAAAGATGTAGATTAAATGTGTGTGTGTGCGTGTGTGTGTGTGTGTGTGTTTGTTTGGTCGCCGCTGCGGCGGCTGCTTTAAAACGGTCACCCAAAACAATGAGCTGCCAGCAAGAATAAGAAGGAAAGAAAGAAAAAAAAAACAGTAGCAAGCAAGGATTCACCTTGGCGCTGACAACAGTTGCAAATCATTCACAGTCGCAACGAGACGAGAAAGAGTGTGTAAGAGAAGCCTAATTAATGTGCATTGCAACGTAACGAGGTCGCAGCCTTACGTACTTTTTAGTGCACGCTTACGTCGCAATCAATTTTGGTTTTTCGTTTTATATTTTTTTTTTTTTGTAATTAGCGCCTTACTCAAGTAAATTATCAAGTGCATTTATGGGTTTAACGTAATGTAAAATACACTTACGTTAAACGTAAGTCATGTTTAGTTACTTAGACATTTTTATATAAGCAATCACGTTAACCGTTTTGAGGTTACGTCAATTCCATCACTAAGTTATTTAATCTTACCTAACGTAAATGTGTTCAAGTGTTATATGCGTTCACGTAAATTGCGCTCACGTCAAACATATTACATCACTTAATTATGTACTCTTTCCCGCTTATTATCTTATAGAGGCGGGTTTCGTTAATAAACTTGTATTACATATAAATAATACCAATTAAAAGGCTCAACTATCTTACGTCATGCTCAATTACGTTGTGGATATCGTTACGTCACGGGCATAATTCAAGCAATTTGCCTCAGTTGACTGAGCACCTTTTCTTTTTCGCACTTGATTAATTGTGACAATTGTCATTGAGACAGTTTACGTGCTTCAATACGTTATTCATTACGTTATTCAATTAATGTCACACGCTGAGCAGTGAATGATGCCGAGCCCGAGACGACGGAGGGCAAATGACGCAAAACCGCGGAACACCAACAAGAAGAAGAAGAAGAAGAAGAACAAGAACAAGAACAAGAAAAAGGAGCAGATGGGGCCCAGCACAAAAGGACCCCCACCAGTAAAGTGAGAGACAAAGGATAAAATTTGGAGCGGCGACTTGGTTGCGACTTGATTAATGAAAATGCCGTTAAAGTGTGACACTTTGCGGTGCCCAACTGTCTTGGCCACGCCCACCTGGCGAAGGGAGGTAGGCGGGGGGGGGGGGGGGGACTTTAACCTTCAAATTGAGTGGGCGACCGCCTTTTGTGTGCAGCCCCCCTTTTTACTACGCCCCTGCTTAGCTTTCTTTTCCCTTTTTTTTTTTTGGTTAGTGTCTAAAGTGTGAACAAGACAAGAAACAAAGCAGCGGACAGCAGAGATAAAGAGATAGAGAGAGAGAGAGTGAGAGGGGAACAATCGGTGACCCGTCGACCCACTTCAGCGAATGCGACTTTTACTACACACACACACACACACACACACACACACACACACACACACACAGAGAGAACTTTTGTTGGCCCTAATTAAACAGAGCTGCTTAAAGGCTAAAAACTAAAAGTGGAGACTGTGTCACAAAAATGTTTAAATAAATAATACAAAAAAAAAATAAAAATATGCGGAGACTACGCAAAATTGCCAGCAAATTATTTATGAATTATTTATTAATAACAATTGCAGTTGGAAAACTGCAGCAGCAACCGCAGCAACAATAGAGCATAAATTATTGTTGGTAAATGCAGCAAACCAAAACAGAGAACGAAATAGAAACAGAAACAGAAACAGAAGCAACAACAAAAACAAAAACAAAAAACAAAATAAACTTGCGGTTTCACAAACAAACATTTTTGGACACTCTTTCATTTCCATTCCACCTCGGATTGTCTGTCTCTTTTACTCTTAGTCGTGGTGGGTTTTACATGTGTGTGTGTGATTTGCACATGTGTATACCCTGTAAAAGCTGGCTTAGTTGGCGGCCTTAGCAAATAGCTTGGGCTAAAATTAAATAAATATTTAATTTTCCAGGTGAATTTTTGTCTATTTGAAGGGTATTTAAAACAGGGCCACAGAAAATACAACATACAGGAAATCTAAATTTTAAATAGAGCAAAATTCTTTCATTCTTTTTTTTTTAGCACAAGTTTGTTTTTATTTGTTTTTGCTGTCAGTTTGAATTGTTGTTGTTGTTGTTGTTGCTGCTGTTTCAGCGCTTTTTTCGCTTTAGAGCGAGACAGCAGATAGAGTTTGGCGGAAAAAACCTCAAAACAAATTAAATATGCAAATAAAAGAAAAACGCTGCAATTTTGCGCTTTGTTAAATATTTGCTCAATGGGTTTTTCGCCTTTTCCATTTTACAGTTTTACAATTTTGTGTGTGTGATTTTTTTTTTTTTCTGTTCTCTTTTCTGCCATTCGCCGCTGCTTTGTTTACGGTGCCCGCTTTTTCGGTCTCTTTCTCTCGCCATGTGCCCTTATATATTTTTTTTTAGTTAAGTTAAAACATTTAAAAAATACTCTAGCTATAAAAAGCTTAATTTTATTCTTTTTGCTGTTATTTTTTTGTTGTATTTCTTTTTTTATTAAATCACATAAAATATTATGTGGCCACATTTTGAACTCGCTTTGTGCGTTATCCTGTGCCTAACCTGGGGATTTGCACTTGCCTTTCAAAATCCAATTCCTTTTCCCTTTCCTCCCCCCCCCCCCCTCCCCTTAATTGTGGCGACAATTTGCGATAACGATTTTTGGGGCTGGCGCAGTTGCTAATGTCCCAATTTGTGTATTGTTTGTGGCGCCCTCTGGCGGCGATCCGTTGCGCCATGTCCCATTCCAGATTCCCCTTTTCACATTCCCCTTTCCCGCTCTCTTCTCGTCGTAACGATTGTTACATTTTACTCTGTCATTTTACTGCCATTTGCGGTTGTAATTGCTATATAGACTGTCACGCCCACACGCCCACACGCCCCCAAACGGGACCCTCCCCCTTTTCCCTCCTCTTTCTTTCGTTCTTTCTATTGTCAGCTTAAATCGATTTGAACAAATTTAATTGCTTTGGTTTTGGTTTCTATTTTTGGGGCATTTTTTTTATATTCTTATTGTTTTTTTTTTTTGGATTGCCTTTTTTTTATGGAATTTATTTTTTTTCTCCCGCTTTTATTTGCATTTGTTGTGTGTGTGTGTGTTTTGGTCGTATGCCAATTGCCAATTGCCGATTGCTTTTTAAGTGTCTTTCTCGTGCTCGTTGTTGAAGTTGTTGAACCGTCAACAAAATGTACAACAACAACAACAACAACAACATTGGCAACAACAATGCAAATTTCCCATTGACCGAAGCCGTCACAACAATTTGTTGCCAAATGAAGCGAATTTCTTTTTAAAAAATTTTTCCGTTTTTCCTTTGTTTTTTTTGTCTCTTCTTTTTTTTTTGTTTTTTTTTTATTATTATAGCTGCCCAACATAAATATTTAACAATGCGTAGAATATTGTTATTGCCGAAAATTGTAAAACTCGCAACGTAACGCAACGTAACGTAACGTAACGTAACGTAATGTAATTTAATGTAATGTTACGTATGCGCATAACTGTAAGCTAAAAGCCTATTTGCAAATTGTTTCATGTTTCATTGCCACGCCCACTGCCCCTTGTGAAGCAGTTACGCTTGGCTTAATCAGTTGGCCAACACTTCAGGAGACAATGATTAAAAGAAGGCGTGGCAGGGGGCGGGATGTATTTAAAACAATTTGATATCTTTAATCTTAAGAGAGAAAGATTTGGCATTAAACCTTTTTAGTGAAGTGAGAAGAATGAAGAGAGGAAACCTTAATTTAAAAAAGGGGTTTAACATATAAATAAATGTGTATAAATAAATAGAGAGAAAAGCATATTAAACATATTAATTTAAAAATTATATATAAATGAGCAAACATAATATATATGTATATGTTTATATAAATATATATATTTTATTATTTTCTAAAAGGGTTTATTAAACATTTTTGCTTTCAAAATAATTAACCATTAAACAGTTTACTATGAAAATAAACACATACAATAGAAGTTTTAAGGCTTAAAATTAAATAAATAATTTAAATAATTTTAAATTATTCCTTGAGTCAAGATTTCCTTAAATTAAAATTTGAGCTAAGTAAATTTTTTTTTTTGAATTTTTTAAATCTAAACTTGTTAAAAGAAAGCCCTTAAAAGCATATATATGTATACTCGATTAGCCTATATAACTAATTCAATTTAATTTATTTTCAATGTCCAGCTATCGAAAAAATCTATTTAAAAATAAACGCTAATAAAGCCTGTTTAATTTAAACTGATAGGAAATTAATTAGAAGTTAGGATTGTTTTTACATTTATATATATATAAATATTTTTATTAGATATTATACTAATCGAAAATTTAAGTTCTCAAATTGCAAAGGAAAACATTTGTTAAAAAATTGACAAATTAAATAAATTTTTTATTTTCTATGTTAAAATTCTCATGCAAATTTTTATTTAATCTCAGAATTTTCCAGGACTCTATGCATTTATTTAGTACTTGGTTTAGTTAAGGATCAAGCACTTAATTTAATACAAATAAATTTAAAAGCCCAAAATTAGAATAGACTTTAATTTTAACTTGTTTCTCTTCCAGTGGACGTATTATTTTTTTTTACGAGCTCTAACTATTTTAAAAAGCTGCTCTTTCAATTAATTCAGTTTGAGCAGAGTTTATTTTGGAACCCCCCCTTGCCCCCTTGCCCCCTTCCCACCTTGCCCCCTTTCCGCTGCGCCTCTGTCAAATGCAAAGTGTGCGCAAAGAAAAAGTCGAAGACAAAAGAAAAGAATGTCACAAAGTGAACGCGCTTAAACCAATTGCGAATTATAAATAGCTGCTGTTGCTGTTTGGCCTAAATGGATTTCTGGCTATCAACGCGCGGCGGAAACAGCCGCGAAACGAGACGCAGCCAAAACCAGTCACAAAATCGAGGCCACAACAAAAAAAAAAGAAGGAAAAAAGGTAGCTCGCTTGAATTTCCATGCCGGAAATTTGAAAACTACAATCAAAGCAAAAACTCAAGACGACCGAAGGAGACTATCTATATATACATATATATATAGTATATATTTATATATGTATGTATGTATGTACATACATCATATGGCAATCAGGCAGCTGAGCAAGTTGTCAAACTGAGTCAGTTTCCTTCATTTCCATTTCCAACGGCATCTGCATTTTCTTCTGCAGGTTTTTCTTCTTTTCAGGACATGCACTTTGCAATTCCAATCATTGGCGCATCATATTGGGCAGGATATGCCCCCCCCCCCCTCCCCCCTCCGCTTTTGTCGTCTTGTGTTTTGACAACTTGTTTCCAACTGGTTGCAACTGGCGGCTGGGAATTGTTTATCTCGGCCCGGGCCCGCCTAATCAAATATTCAATTTCTTGTGTGTGCTGCCAGTTGGCAGCTGCCAGGGTTGCCACCGAGCGCTGCAACTTTCCCGGTTTCCTGCCAATTCGATCGAACCAACCTCAGTCGTTCCCCTCCCACTTTCCCCAGACAACTCTGGCAAAGTAATCGAAAAGCCACAAAACAAACAACTACCAAAAAAAAAATAAAAAGATGAAGAGAAGAGAAGAACATGCTGCGACTAACGCATACCCTGTAAACAGTTCGAAAAGCAAATAGTCTTAAAGTACATTAAATGTACTTAGTACTAATCCAACTAAGAG
Source organism: Drosophila lacertosa (assembly GCA_004143845.1). Lineage (NCBI taxonomy): Eukaryota > Metazoa > Arthropoda > Insecta > Diptera > Drosophilidae > Drosophila > Drosophila lacertosa. The sequence goes on along the minus strand of SCDZ01000485.1, from coordinate 3,555 downwards.
ATACGCTTTGAATATGCAAACTGACTAATAGATACCCTGTAATTGGTGCAAAGCTCTTGTATACAACATTAAATGCTTTTAAGATATAGCACAATCTTACTTAAGCTTAGTGTGAGCTGCTTTAATTAAATATATTGACTTAAAGATACCCTGTAAATAGGGTATAGCCAAGTTAACGTTATACTCAACTTCTTTTCACATTAAATGATTGTTTAAAACACTTTAAGTTAGTTAAAAGGTGTGTAAAGTGCACAATTAAAGGGTATATGATAAATTGTCAAGAATCTATTTTATGAAAAATCAATTCAATTTCAATTTCGTATCCATTTTCTGCCACTTTGGCCCCGTTACATACCCACGCACAAGTCGTGCATACCCCAGCTGAGCGGGCATCGCTTTTTACAGGGTATACGCAAATGGAACGGGGTCTCTGCTGCAACAGGCAACGTCAACATAGCGCTAAACTTTCACTTTTGCACGCCCCCCCCCCCCCGCCGCCCACCGCCCCCCGCCCCAACGAAAAAAACGCACTTAAGCTTCAGCTTTTTGGGGTGGCCTCAAAAGGAAGGCGGCGGCGGGGGAGGGGGCGTGGTTAAAACTTATTTTTGCGCAAATTTCATTTGAGCGAAGTTCGCGCCCCCTTTGCGCAGCGTCCAGCTTTTGAAGTGTTGGCCGCAGGGCGACAAGGATCAGCGACAAGGACGAAGATGACGATAATGGCCAGGACGGAAGAAGAAAGTTGGAATGAGGAAGCAGAAAGCAGAAGGGGAGGGGAGAGGGAAAAACTTAGAATTTAATTTGGCACTTGTCTAGACGACAACCTGCGAGTTATATTCGCTGCAAGTTTGCTTTATGTTTGTCAACTCGACTACGTGGTTCGACTTGATTGGAATTGCGGAGTCCTGGCTGTGACTGGTGGGTCAGTCGTCCTGACGCTGCGGTCACGCGTTGAGCTGACGCCACCAATTTGATTGCTGCCATTTATGACGCCAGTCGGCAACGTTAAGGACACGTCCCCTGGACACAAAGTTGCCGCGGACTCAAGAATATTGTGTTGATTGTTTTTATTCCTCTTCGTTTTTTTTGCTGTTTTTCTGTTTTTCTGTTTTTTTTTTCTTGAGCGTTTGCCCTTAGCGCATTTATAAGCAAATGAAAGAAAAGCAGGCCAGCTGACAAATTGAATAAAAAAAGTGCCGCGTTGCGCATTAGCATAATTAAGCTGCTGTAAAAAAGTTATGGTTAACTGCGCAGCAGAGGGAATATGCACTAAATGTTAACTTGAGCAGCGACTGTAAGTTTAACAGAAGTGCATAACATGAACATGTTAAGCTGCTAAACAGACAGGAGTAATAAGTAACAGAGTGCAAGAGTGTTAACATGAAGAGTGCTGAATAACAGAGTGTAAGAATGTTAACATTGAGTGCTGTAAACATAAAGAGTTGCTGTAACATAACATAGCATGCAGGCAAGTATGTCAACTGTTAAGGCGCTTAACAGAAATGAGTGATTTTTAACAGAGTGCAGCTATGTTATTTATTAGACAACGTAGAACTGCTGTTAACAGGTTTAATGCTAATGCTAATAATGTAGGTAAACATAACAGAGAGGAAATTGAAAGCCTTTAAAGCTGCAATAATAACTCATATATTTTGTAATAAATTATTACAATTATTATAATAATATTTAAGTTAACTTTTAAGCAGAAATAGTTGAATATGTTAAGTCAAAAGAGCTACTGATAAAGAAAAGTGTTAAACTGAAGTTTACTAAATTTATTTAAAGCTGCCAGCGCTAACAGCCTCTGTTAATAACAGCTAAGAATGTAACGATTTGCATAACATTATTGAGAGCCTCATAACTATTTAAAGAGTGCTTACAAAGTGCAACATTTTATATGCAATCCACTTAACATTGCCACACAGCTTAACAGAGAAAGATGGAGTAAGTGAGAGACAGCTTGTTGAGAAACACTTTTTAAGTAGGATTAAAAGCTGCCTTGTTAAAAAGGGAAGTTAACAGAGTAAATTTCAACTCAGCATAAATATTAAATAATGGACAATCAAAAATCCAGCGAGAGCTCAAAGAAAACCAAAATTAAGCTACTGTTTAAGGACTTGAGCGAGTGTGTGCGTGTGTGTGTACATTAAATGTGTATATAAGAATGTAAATATAATACTTATACTATAATTTGTGGTCAGGTAGATGCAACGCGAAAGTTGCCACGCGTCCAGCTTCAAATTGATTGATTGATGGACTCGCAACTGCCCAAGCCAGGGCTGAAGCATTAAGCATTAAGTTCTCCCTCTCTCTCTTTCCGTCCCTTTCTCTTACACACAGACACAGACACAGGGTATGTGGTTGGTCGAGCAGCGGGCAACGTGTCAACTGGCAACATTTTTGTGGCATGCCGCAAATATTTATGATGCATTTATTTCTCTCCCACTCGCTCTCGCTCTCGTTCAGTACAGTTTAATTTGTTTGGGTCGTATACTTAATATTGCGCATACGCCCCGAAAGATGTTGCGAGGTAACATGTCATGACACGCGCTTAATATGCATAATAATAAAAACTGTTGAAAGTGATGGAGCACACGCTCCTCCCCTCCCCCCCCCCCTTTTCCCCCTCTTCCCCCTCTTGTTCTCGCAATTTCTGATCGGTTTGCGTTGAGGCTGCGCACGTATCACAAATACATTCAATTCAGTCCGAACGTCCTGTTTGTCCACAAAAAAGTTCATCAATCATTTCATATTGGAAATGGACAGCATAATTTCACATGCCACATGCCACATGCCGCATATGCCGCACATGAAACCAGCCCCATTGATGACCACAGTAAAGCAGCCAAAGCCTATGAATTTATTTATTAATCATTTGGACGAGTTTTCTTTTCTCTCCCTCTCCCTCTCTCCCTCTCTCTCTCTGTCTCTGTCTCTGTTTTTTATTATGATACTAAGTGCTCGGGCATTATTTGAGAGCACGCGAAAAAAATAAAATTAATAAATTTCGCTGTCATTCGTCGTAATTTCTGCGTACGAACGCGACATGTTAATCGCATTTGTTTGGCTCTTAATCAACTTGTGGGCGCAGGAGAGGAAGACGAGAAGAGGGGAAGACGAGAAGAGGGGGCGTGGTTTAACGGAATGGAAAGTAACACATGAAATGCACTTCCCAGGGCGAACAGCTCGTTCATTTTCGGGCTTGGGGCTTGTCAATTCCGCTTTGTGCGCGCTGTCCTTAAACGTTGTGCAGAAAAGGGCTTTAAGAAATTTACTTAAATGTTGAATGCTTGTCTATAAGAACTTACTAGATAAAGTAAGAGCTTTGGTGGAAACTGTGAAGCAGAAAAAGTAAGTTTTACATATCTCTTTTGTGCGATATCCGTAAAGGTTTCCTGCGACTGAGACTGAGACTGAGACTGAGTGTGAGACTGAGACTGAGACTGAGACTGAGACTGAGACTAAGACTGAGACTGAGACTGAGACTGAGACTGAGACTGAGACTGAGACTGAGACTGAGACTGAGACTGAGACTGAGACTGAGACTGAGACTGAGAC